>CM051033.1:18467757-18585257 GCA_027627225.1 Congeria kusceri | reverse complement strand
AAATCTATTTATAGGCGAAACTTCTAAAACCCGACAATTTTCCGTCATAGTTCGAAAATACAGAAGATTCAAAAACAGTGTACAGCTACGACCATCTACCCATCTACGGAAATGGACGAACATTTTCTACTCAGTCTCACTGTTCCTTATGGTCTTCATAGGCATTGTTGTTACCACTTGTTTTTGTTTCGCCATATATTTGCATGCAGGTTCATATCATGGAGAGAGAATACTAGGTTAGTAATGAATAAAGATAATTTTATTTAGCGAGGCTTAGAAAGCCGGAACTGGCGAATAACACGAAAAACATAAAATGACGTCACGAAAATCAACAAAATGATGCCATCATATTGCTCGTGTTTGCTTATTCCACAGTATAGATATAATATAGAGCTCTAGGCTTACGTTTATCCCGAGGTGTGTTATTTCGTCAATGCCGGCGTGGGGATGGGATAAGATAAATTCTATCCTGTCGAACTGTACTAAATGTCCTGTTTAAATGTACTAAACTTCAGACAGTCCAATTATACACTAGTTTGTTAAAAATATATAATTATGGAATTAACATTTTAAATTAATACAAAAGAAATAAAAAAAAATCATATAACATTTATCACATGAGTGTTTGGAGACCAGTCTAGCGGCCTCTGGAAACAGTTCAATCAGTAATCTCTCCACCTTGGGCCAACAGTTTTGACTGTTCCCGAAATACCCATGTGATATATGTATATTGCACATGGCATTGAAACTAGTGTTTTTGTGTCTTTTTTCAAGTTTCAAAATTTGGTAAGGGTATATAATATTTAGCTAAATTAAGTTTTTATATGTATAATTTATGCACAACGTGAACAACGATATGAATGTAACGTAGCTTACACAAAATTGGAGAAATTAAATTTCATATTTTTATTGTACTCAGTAAATGGTGTTTATGTGAACTTGACTATTAGACCCATTACTGTTAAAAATCTACATGTATATCCACGTGCTCACCATAACGACTACAATAGTTTTGTGACCATTTATTCACACTACCATCATTTGATAAAAGAATAATGACACTCCAGAGACATCATCAGGAGAGAAACCCAAGTTACCATCCGCTGGTCCTTTATTTGAAGCAAGTGAGCAATTGCCTGTACAATACAGGACAATAAATACAATACAACACAAAACATAACAAGAGGGCCATGATGGCCCAAAGCGCTCACCTAAGAAATGGATCAGATGAAGACCATACTGTTGTGACAGGTTTGAAAATTAAGGTGTCTGAACAATACGCAAAGGGGGATAGGATCAATTTTGAGTTAAAACATCGGTTAGTACAATGGGCTAACTAAAGTATGAGTTGGGTAGTGGATGTGCGTTTTTTGCTAATGGTTCTCAAATCATTTTTCTCGATACACTTACCTGATCGTTTTTCAATTAGCCATTGACAATTCTGGAAAATGCAGAAACAGTAATAAGTAAAGTTTTTGTTGTTGATAATTTTCTGTCAAATTATGATAAATATTGCTAATGCAGGCTCTGAAGACATCAATGTTGCATGTACAAATAACTGCATGCAAGGTTTTCAACTGTTGGAAATCAAATTTTATCAATCAATTTTTATGGTCATGCGCAAACTGTCAACATTGAATCAATTCAACTTCACCTGTAGTATTACGTTCATAGACAAACTGATTGGTGAAGATTGGATGAAAAATGAAGTCTCTATCCTGAATAATATCCATTTTTGCATATTTTTTCCCAAACAAAGGGCGATAACTCTGAAGTTTCTGGTCCGATCTTGCTTATATTCGTCTTCACGTTTAATCTTCTGGTCGTGGACAAGCTTTGCAAGAATGGTGAAGATCGGATGAAAAATGCAGTCTCTATCCTGAATAATGTCCATTTTTGCATATTTTTTTTCACAAAGGGCAATAACTCTGGTGTTTCTGGTCCGATCTTGCTTATACTCGACTTCAACTGTAAATTCATGATAATAGACAAACTGTGCAAGATTGGTGAAGATTGAATGAAAAATGAAGTCTCTATTTTGAATAATGTCAATTTTTGCATATTTTTTAATAAACAATGGGAAATAACTCTGGTGTTTCAAACATGATCTTACCCATTTACGGCGTCTGCTGAGGTCTGTTTGTCATACACAAACTGCGAAAGTTTGGTTAAGATTGGATGGAAAATAAAGTCTATACGTTGGAAAAGGGCATTTTTGCACTTTTTTAGCATGAAAAAAGGGGCAATAACTCTGGTGTTCCTGGTGTGATCTGACCCCATAACAATCCCATCCGAGATTTTATGGTCATACACAAACTGGGCAAGTTAGATCAAAACTGAATAAAAAATGTAGTCTTTATCGCTATAACGGTCCCAATTGTTGACGGCATACGGACGATGGACAACGCCGGAGAGGTCCCCTATACCAATAGCTCACCGAGCACTTCGTTCTCAGGTGAGCTAAAATGTTTTTTTTTTACAAAATGGACGTATACATCCGTAAAAATCTGCGAGTTGTTGTACATATACAAACAAACAAACCAGTTGTATAGACAACTGTCATATCTTGCAAAATTACAGGTTTTTGCATTGTAATGTAGTACTCTTGACTAAGAAATTTAGCTGCGACATCATTTGATTTTAAATGATGGTCTTTTCTGAGAATAGATGAAATCGTATGAGAATATAAAACTCATCCGAACGCACTCAGTACGAAAATTTGTGTTACATTTTGTGTTATATTTTGACTGGTGTCTCATGTACATTATATGACAGTAAAAATATAAACAAAATATACGACCGCCGTTATATAAATATTTATGTGAATATAAAGCTGAATTTAATGCACACAGTACGAAACATTGTGTTATATTTTGTCTGGATCAATTTCCCGCAGGCTGACTGGATCTATTTTTCCGTTGGTTTCCTTCAGGTTACAAAATGTCAGAAATTAATATGAAATTATGTGACATACAAATCAAGCCTAGTCTAGTATGTGTACTGATTTGAACCGAATCATGCCGCCCGCATTTGTTAATCTGTTGCTACGCCGATGCGAGCAGTAATATATTCACTTGCCGTGTCGAAAAAGTAGATCCTTGAAGTCTACATTCAGTTCCCACTACATAAGACTGTCTTAAAAACGACAGTCTAAAAACTGGCTTAAGCTTTAGTACCATCGATTCAGAAGTCGTTTCGTTTCATTCCAGATTATCCTCCCGTTGCGAAATTCATCGAGTGGACCAACATTTTGCCCAGCTTGTTGTGTTTAGGCGTCTGTATGACTTTTATCATGCGTGAAGTCCGGGTGGAGGTTCTTCTGGTGCTGTGGTTTTTAATTGGTAACAGGATTAAAACAAATAACATGTACCTTTCCAGCCATTTGGTTTTCTGCATCTGGTTAAATATTGAGTCACTGCATAAACATTTTTGCTTACAAATGAATGTTGCATTTAAATAATTTAACTCTAAAATATCTTTGTTTACTTGTTGTCGAGATGGTGATAATAGTAATGCACTCTTCTGCTTTATTAACGTTAATACTAATGAAGTCATATAACTGAAATAGAAAAAAGAGGTCCATGATGGCCCATAGGGCTCACCTGAGTAGTGGCAAAGATGAAAGCCTTACTGTTGTGAAAGGCTTGTGAGAATTTAGGCAATAATGTCCTTAAATAATTTGTCTAGCTGATTTGCTCTCATACATAGAACAAGTAAGGACCTGGATATACTTTCTCTACACTGCTATCCAACTTTTCGCAGGAAATTTCGTATGCATGGTGTTAATGCTGCAGTTCTGAAAGATACTGGCGACAGATGTTTTGTTTTTGTTTGTTTGTTTGCATGTTTCGCCGTTTTTAACAGTATTACAGTCATGTCACGACGGTCAGTTAACCTACTCACACTTTTCATGGGCAAGCTTAGCCTTTCTAAGCGGTTTACCAGTACTAAGTGCACATACCTATGCCAGTAACTGACAACTGCCCTACTTGAATGTAGGGGGAGAATGGCCGTAGAAATAATTTCATGACCAATCCCCACACAAGTTATGTGGCCGGGCTGGGGTTCGAATAAATGATCCCCGGATTGACAGTTTAGCGCTCTACAAACTGAGCTAGCCGGACCCGCTAAAGATTTTATGGTCCAACACAGATGGTGCAAGTTAGGTCCAGACTGGTTGAAAATAAAGTCCCCATCTTGCAACAAATTCATTTTTGCATTAATTTCACAATTAAGGGGATATAACTGCTGTGTTCTTGGTCTGTCTCATTTGCTGCTTGTGTTGAGATCTTATGGCCATACAAAAAATGTGGAAGTTTTATCAAGATTGAATGAAAAATGAAATCTCGATGCATGAAAAAGGCAATTTTTGCAGTTTTTTCACATACAAAGGAGCCATAAATCAGATGTTTTTGCCCAATCTGACCGATTGTTGGATTCTATTGCAGACGTATGATCACATACAAACTCTGGAAATTTGGTCAAGATTGGAAGAAAACTAAAGTCTCTATGAACAAAATGGGCAATTTTTGCATTTTTTCCACATACAAGGGGCCATAACTCCGGTGTCTGTGGCCTAACCTTATCCACTTTTTGGCTCCTGCTGATATCTTTTGGTCACATACAAACTTTGGAAGTTTGGTCAAGATTGGAACAAAAATGAAGTCATATATTTTTCAACAAACAAGGGGGCATAACTCTAGTGTTTGTGGCCCAATCCGGCCAATGATGACATCTACTGTGATCTTTTGATAATACACAAACCATGGAAGTTTGGTCAAGATTGGTAGAAAAATGAAGTCTCTATGAACGAAAAAGGCAATTTTTGCATATTTTTTCAACAAACAAGGGGCCATAACTGTAACTTTTCTGGTCCAATTGGGCCCATTATCAATACCAACCGAGATTTTGTCATACACAATCTGTGCAAGTTAGGTCAAGATTGAATAAATAAAAGTAGTCTTTATCGCGATAACGGTCCCAATTGTTGACGACATACGGACGACGGAATACGGACGACGCCGGAGAGGTCCCCTATACCAATAGCTCACGGAGCACTTCGTGCTCGGGTGAGCTACAACAAAACAGACATTGACTCAGCAACTACTAACATGATTGCTTTGGGCATAATTATCTCCTGAATATATACATGTTGATAGAAGTGTATTGGTATTTTTTGCATCTAGGTGTATCTTTATCAATGCATATTTCTTTACAGAAGCGTTAATGTTCAGTAACTACGTCCTCTATGCTACGCTTGTCGGCTCTGCTGTGGGGTTTACTTCGTCAGATCTCGCCGTACCGTTTTGCGTATGCGCGACTGTGTCTGGACTATTCATGATGTTTCCGCTTATTATGGCTGTATGGTCCATAATTATTAAAAGTACTGTTAATGAAAAATTCCTTTAACATGAAATTAAACACCGCTGTAAATATATAATCAATTGTTTTTGTTATTGTTATTGATACTTTGCAATTTATTTTTATAGTTTTAAACAGACCGCAATCGTCAATGGTTCGAGTCAGATATAAGGAACTGAACGACCCGGAGATTGGTTTTAGCAGAATGCCTACAGATAAAAAAGCTAGTACGCAGGATGTCGAAGTTGTAAAAGATCAAATAAGATGCATGGTACATTCCCTGTGGACAAAAGATAATCATAATGTCGGCATCGGAAAGGACGCTAATGGTCTTATCCATGCGGGTATACAAGTAAAACGAATAAGAACTGTTACCAACAATGACGTCTGGAATAGGTACAACAACGCGCGAAACAGAATAGCCGCGTTTGCTGCATCCGTTGGCGGAAAACTTAAAGGACTGAAGGAATATCCTGGAATTAGAATAGAATCTGATACAGTACCATTGCCATTAAGTGAATTCGTGGAACATTCAGTTAACGAATACTACTTATTTCACGGGACACAAATATCTCATGCTGAAAGTATTGTCCAATAAGGATTTAATGTTGACAAATCTAGGCGAACCATGTTGGGCCGAGGAATTTATTTTTCTGACAGTTTTGTCAAGGCCGATCAATACACAAGGCCAGGTAATAGTCTACTAAATTAATACAAGATGTTACGTTGTATCGTGTTTAATTGTTGGTTAAGGTTCTCATTATTGTATTGTTTGGTCAGCATATTATTGGTATAAGCACTTTAAATAAGTAATTGTTTGTCAATATTTTCAGATGAAGAAGGAATGTGTTGCGTGATCATGGCCAAGGTCTTACTGGGCGATTTTATCGTCACATTGAACACTAATAGTATCCCATCAACAGCGCAACAACCACCATGCAAGAAATGTTTGAAGACAGATTGTAAAGGTAAACACAAGAAAGGAAGACCAAGATTTGACTCAGTTGTGTACACGGGTGGACTGTTTAGGGAATATATTATTTTTGACAACTGGCAAGCATACCCGGAATATATCATTTACTATAAGCGTGTGTAACAACAAGTGAGCATGTTTATGTTTTATACTGTAAAATGTGACACGTGCTTTTTGTGTAGTAACTTACTGACGTGTATCTTATAACGCATAATAAACGCAAAATTAAATATTTCTAATGTTTCCACCAGGAAGCAATATTTGATATGTAATAAAAGGGTTTTGTCTGCTATTAGTTACGAATATAACCGGAAACAGCCTAATTCATTCAAAATATGTTATAGAACTATAACGAACTAATCGATTATTATTAAATTGTTCGCCTGTTTACTTCTCACTGCAATAAAAATATTTGTTAACATAGTAAAGCCCTTAATATATACTGAAATAGAAACATTTGTTCTTCCCGTATTGATTGTACTGTCCATCAATCAGAATATGCAAAGGCTGTATAATAATTATATTTTAAAGTAGTTTAAAATGAACACAACGACACAGAACGTGAAGAAACCATTAACGAAAATATTTTGCCTGGTTAGATGTGTTCTCTAGCGTGTTAAGTAAAAGAAAAATATTATCAGAAGCTACTAAGCAGGTATATTTTCATGCGAATGTCATTCGTCATTTCGACGAATCGATTTCATAAATGATTGCATAGAACATTTTTAGTAACGGGTAAAGGGTGTTATGGCTCGGTAAAATATGACAATAACCTTTATGCGTGAACATATAACAAATCAATTACGATGAATTTGTCCGGACTGAATTCGTGTTAAATCGAGGCAAGAGCAATCCACTGAAATACTGTTATGGTATCATAAGCGATTTTTGCTTAGACAAAATTATTAAACAAAATCTCAAACAAGCGGGCTCGACAAAAAATGAACATTTTTGTCAAAGATATTAGGAAAAATCGCGTTTGATGTAGAAATGTACTATAATTCTATGCCATTGTAATATAAGAACTATTTATTTAAAAAAACATATATTCCTTTAATAACAATGCGTAAATTTTTAATGGGAATTTTCACCTTTATTTTAAGAACCACTAAATCATTGTGCGCGTATTTCACAAGGCTTCGTGGTAAATATGACGAGGATATAAATACTGGTTTTGAATTTAATAGTCAAATGACTAGGAAAATAAAGGCCTAATATTATACGCATTTGTATACATGCTTTCAACGTAGATCATTGTATATAACAAACCCATGGAAACGTCCTAGTGCCAGGTGAAAACATAAAAATAAATAAAAAATAAAAAATACTCAATATTAGAAAACTTATCTTGTAATTACAACTGTTTATCTCGTAATTACGACATAGTATCTCGTAATAACGACTTAGTATCTCGTAATTACGACAAGTTATATCATAATAACGACTTTTTATCTCGTAATTACGAGATACTAAGACGTAATTACGTTTCATAATTACGAGATGAAAAGTCGTAATTACGACTTAAGAGTGTAGTGATGACGCATAAGCCAAGTGTGATATAAGCAGGCTATTGTAGATTTAAATAGTACCAAAGGTTCACTGTCTGTCTGTCTGTCTCTCTGTCTTTCTATACGAAAAAAACATAATATATACTTCTTTTGTTGATAATTTCATGTAATATACATATATTTTATGTTTTTATAATTATGATTATAATTATAATAATAATAATTATTATTATTATTAGTAGTAGTAGTAGCAGTAGTAGTAGTAATAGTAGTAGAAGTACTAGAAGAAGTAGCAGCCGCAGCTGCAGCAGCAATAGTAGCAGTAGCAGTGGCAGCAGTAGCAGTGGCAGTAGTTAAAGAAGCAGTAGTAGTTGTAGTAGTAGAAGTAGTAGTAGTAGAAGTAGAATTAGTAGTAGCAGTAGTAGTAGAAGTTGTAGTAATAATAGTAGTAGTAGTAGTAGTAGTAGTAGTAGTAGTAGGAGCAGTAGCAGCAGCAGCAGTCGTAGCAGTTGCAGTAGAAGTAGCAGCAGCAGTAGTATCAATGGCAGTAGTAGAAGTAGCAGGAGTAGTTGTATTATTAGTAGTAGTAGTAGTAGCAGTAATAGTAGCAGCAGCAACAGTGGCAGTTAAAATAGTAGCAGTAGGAGTAGTATTAGTGGAAGTAGTAGTAGTAGTAGTAGTAGTAGTAGTAGTAGTAGTAATATAGTAGTAGTAGTGGTAGTAGTAGTAGCAGTAATATTAAGGAAAACACACTAGCACAGGTGACTTGAGATTAAGGGGTGGTAATGCTCAAAGCTCTAATACTAACACTAAGAAATTACGAGATTAAAAGTCGTAATTAAGTCGTAATTACGAAATACTAAGTGGTAATTATGATATACTTTGTCGTTATTACCAGATAAAATGTCCGTAATTACGATATAAAAAGTCGTAATTACGAGAAACTTAGTCGTAATTACGAAATACTAAGTTGTAATTACGAGATAAGTTTTCTAATATTAACTATTTTTTATTTATTTTTTATATTTTACACCTGCTCATTCACAACCAGGTTGTGGCGACTGTATAGCGAGCTTACGATGAGATCTTTGTTCAATATGTTCCGTGGCCTCACGGCGTCCTTGAAATGTTTCTCTAACACAAGGTCGCCGCAACGACCAGGCATACATTGAGCATTTCAGATGAAGCGGCTTCCCTGCGTCAGGCACTCATCGTGCGGGCTCCGTTCGGTCAACCTACGGGCACCCTATGGTTTTAGCCTCGAATATGCCCGCCCAAAGAACGTACGGTGCACTTGCGGACGCACTGTCGATTTTTGCTTAGCACATACGGCCCCCTTGCGATAAACGTTCATGCGCCACAAGAATGCCGAACCTGTCACCTTACAGTAAAAGGAAGAATAGTGGAATTCACGCACGGTGACCGCACGACGCATAGTGCTATGTTAAATAAACTAAAATAATTTGCATGCTTTAATTATAACGATATTTTATCATCTCTAAGACTTTATTTTCACGTATGTAACAATCAAAGAGCTACTATTTACAAATGAAAAATACCAGTATGTCTTCCTGATGTAAATTTCAAATAAAAAAGTTAGTTTATATTTGAACCAGTCGCAGGTACAGGATTGTTAGTAAGAGGGGCCAAATTATTCATAAACTGAAAACGGCTGCAAACCTTCTGCTTTTAGTCCGCCTACATGATGGAATAAGATATCGATCGAGATTGGAATAAGATATCGATCGAGATTGGAATAAGATATCGATCGAGATTGGAATAAGATATCGATCGAGATTGGAAAGGTGTTATATCGACATAAGGAACAATATAGCGAACATACTAAATAACATGTTCGATTATAACAATAAATGGATTATAAAAAAAAACATTAACAACGAAATGTTGGTTTTAAGATATGTTGAGGCTTAAACATCGAAAGTAAGAACGTATGGCACATGCATTCTATTTCTATACTACAAATTCGTTTGACAAAAGTATATATTTCGCATAATAAAATTGTTATTTTAGGGATGCATTGCATTTCACAAGAAATTCGAAAAGAAGATTTTGAAATGATTAAATGGTTTAACATATTCGTTTAAACCGAATGAATTTTAGCAAATATAAACCAAGTGTATAGACGACAATTATACATGTATTTGAACAGCGCATTTCAGGTTTCCCAGCATGTCATTTTTGGTAATCCCTGATATCAAAATCCCTTTCACTAATGTATTCAAAAGTGAATAGTGAAACCGAGAATTAACACTGATTTCACAACGTATGCATTCCGCTTATTAATGTAACCAATTGACTTCACTGAATATTAAACTTCCTGTTTCATAAATATATGAATTAGATGTACCAATGTTACATTGAACATCTTTGACAGATAACTAGATTAGAGGTCACATTATACTAGACATGTTCCCCACCAAACATGTTCAGGTTGTTACCAGTATGCCAGAATGTCAAACATAATATTAAACCTTCAAGTATTGCAACACATGTTGTCGCGAAGTTTAAGCGGATAAGCGTGTTGTATCGTAAACATAGCTCAATCTTAGTCGAATAGTAATAGCTACTGTGTGTATATGTGGTTTAGCAGGTTTAGAGTCTAGAATGTTTAAGTTATATACACATTGTTTTTCAAATGTGTTTTCTAATTTTATTTAATTAATGTTATTTCATATACTAGTAAAATATTACAACATACCTAGTGGCATAAATAAAAGCAACCCAAATAAGTTATTTAGCCTAAAATGCGATTCAATTTAAACATATATTGGTTCATAAATATACAACAGAATTGTCATGTGCATATAAAACAATGATATTGTATTTTATCGATTAGAAGACAAGCATCTTTTGATGCTTATGTGAATTATGTTCCATGTTGCAGTTTACTCAAATAATCTGCACGTTTACTCAGTTAGCTATGGTTGGAGCTGCATGAAGAACATTTAGTCGTTTGGAAGTGTAATTCTAAGTAATATGACAAGACAGAATGTACTTAGGCATTATTGAAAAGATTCTGAACTATAAAAGCATACAATAGCAAGTGAATTTCATAGGGTCACACACCTAACGGGCCGCCTGGGGAGGATCGATCGGAACGGTTAATGCAATACATTGGGGTTTTAAACCTGTTTAAAGGCATACCGAACCTCACACATGGCCTACAATTAATCACGTATATGTAAAAATAATCCAAAATCATACGAAGGTAGGAAAGATTGTATCAAATTAGATAGTATATGATATGTTTAGTAATTTTGCATATTTACACTTCCGCACCGCTTTTAAACCATTTTTAACTAATACCCAATTTAAAGAAACATTATTTATATATCGTGTTTTCCATGTAACACTCCCATTACGAATATTTTTATCTTACACGTGTGTAAGACAACCTAAGCATTTCCATTGGCTATACTGGTAACTCATTTACATACGTCATTGTTCTACTCTTACGTTTGGCGTCATCAACATTTTTGCAATTAGCATTTTGGACGAAATTGTTAATTATTCGTGTTGTTTGATATCTGATTGCAAATGGTTTATATGAGGAAATGTTAACATTTTTGTCTATTTAATTAAATGACCACCCGTGCCAGGTCCCTTACTGTATATTTAGAAACTAAACAGTCCAATATGGTTTGTCAGCTGTGTAGCTGTGTCCAAATATATCACCTTATTGTACAGAACGCTGTTGAATAACCTAATATTATTTGATACAAGTTCCTTTGGGTAAATTGTTTTGATATAAGTTTCAAAGAAGGGGTTGTCTATATTTAAAACGTAATCAATATATAAACTTTTTGATAAAACTTTGAATGAAATTTAATCGTTTTGTCTTTGAAAAACTAAACATAAAATCCCCTTCATAACAATAGTGTTACTACTGTCTAAAGCGTGCGCACTACCGATTGAAACCCTTCAATGTGTTAAAATATTTTACCATTTAATTTAACAAATACATTGTCCAAAGGCAAGCCCACATGGGTTTCTTGCAGGTATGCCCATATGGGTCCCGGTAAGTCATAACATGTGGGCCTGATAAGGGCTATACCTGGGCTGATTTTCAACATGGGCCCCATATGGGACCAATATACATCACCTTGTCCATGTTAGAGCCACTTGGGTCCCAGGCAAGCAAGCCCATAAAGATACCAACAAAAACGCCCATATGGGTTCCCAACTAGTAAGCCCATATGGGTCCCAGCAAGAAAGCTTATATAGGTCCCCAACAAGCAAGCCCAAATGGGTCCCGGCAAGAAAGCCCATATGGTTCCCAAACAAGCAAGTCCATATGGGCATCCGATACCAAGCCCACACGGGTCCCAGAAAGACAGCTCATAAGGGTTCTCAACAAGTAAGCCCATATGGTTTCCAGCCAGAAGGCCTCTATGGGACCCAATTAAACAGACCCATATTGGTCACAAAAGGCAAGCCCATATGGGTCCCCATAAAAAAAGCCCATGTAAGCTTTCAGATGTGGGCCTGATAAGGGCTATATCTGGGCTGAACTTCCACATGGGCCCCATGTGGGACCAATATACATCGTCTTGCCCATATTAAACCCACTTGGGTCGCAGGCAAACATGTCCATATAGGTCCCAGCAAGAAAGCGCATATGGGTTCCCAACTAGTATGCCCATATTAGTTCTATCACGAAAACTTATATAGGTCCCCAATAACCAATCCCAAATGGGTCTCGGCCACAAGAGAGCCCACATGGGTACCAAACAGGCAAGCCCATATGGGTCCCAGCAAGAAGGTCCATATGGGTCCCCGACAAACTAGCCCATATGGGTCACAAAAAGCTTCCCCGTATGGGTTCCCAGCAAAAAAAGCCTAAATAGGTCCCCAACAAGTAATCCCAGGTGGGTCCCAGAAAGACACACTGGGTTCCCAACAAGCAAGCCCATATGGGTCAACAACAGCAATATCATATGGGTCCCAGCAGGAGAGCCCATATGAGTACCAAACAAACAAGCCCATATAGGTCCCAGCAAGAAGGCCCGATGGGTCCCCAACAAACTAGCCCATATGGGTAACAAAGAGCATCCCCATATGGGTTCCCAACAAGCAAGCCCATATGGGTCCCAACAAGCAACCCAATATGTGTCCCATCAAAACAGCCCACATGGGTCCCAGAAAGAAAGTCCAATTGGGCGCCCAACAAGAAAGCCCATAAGGGTCCCAGCAAAAAAAGCCTAAATAGGTCCCCAACAAGTTATCCCATGTGGGTCCCAGAAAGAAAGCCCATATGGGTCTCCAACAAGCAAGCCCATATGGGCCAACAACAGCAATATCATATGGGTCCCAGCAGGAAAGCCCATATGGGTACCAAACAAGCAAGCCCATATAGGTCCCCGCAAAAAAGCCCGTATACAGCTCCGACAAACTAGCCTATATGGGTCACAAAGAGCATCCTCATATGGGTTCCCAACAAGCCAGCCCATATGGGACACCAACACGGGTCCCATTAAAAGAGCCCATATGGGTCCCCAGCAAGTAAGCTCGTATGGGTCCCGGCAAGCCAGCCTATGGGGGCCCAATATGAGCTATAACCGGGCTTATAAACCACATGGGTTCCGTAAGGGTTCCACATACATTGTCATGCCCATATCAGTCCCAGTTAGGATCCAGGCAAGCCAAAGAAGCCAATATCTGTCCCAGCATGAAAGCCTAGATATGCGTCCCCCAAAAGCAAACCCATATGGGTCACAGCAAGAAAGCCAACATGGGCCCCCCAAAAGCAGCCTAGATGGGTCACCAATAGCAAGCCCATATGGGTCCCAGCAAGAGATACCATATGGGTTCCTAACTAGCAAGTCCATATGGGACCCAGCAAACATGCCCACATCGGACAGTCTGATGTGTGCTTCTATGACCTGTTCAAGGCAGTTATTCACGGCCGCCATCTTGACTTGAGAACCGTTTTGTCAACTGCAGATTTTCTTTCGAGGAGCACAATGCAGCCTGCATTCCTTAAATATCAAGTAAGTAAATATGTGTTTTGCACTTGGAAAATTGTTTTTTATAACTTAATAATCATAATTGCACTTTAAATCAGAACTGAAGTAAATATATCTCTATTGTAATGTATTTTCGCGACTATTTAAAACATGTAACTTCACTATCACAACTTATTCAAAATTTGTGTGTTGTTTTGAACGTGTAAAAAATCGTTGTGCAAATAAAGCATATATTTATAAGTTAACTCATTAGTCTATTGGAATTGTTTTGTATTGCACTGTTATAATTATGCGGTACTCTAATTCGGAACGATACATTTTTTATATTGCGCTTTTGAAAACACAACTGTCTGAATTGTTTGAAACTGTTTATGTTGTGTTGTGGGTTGGATATATAAATTATATTGCCAATATGAAAACACAATTGTATGTCTGAATTGATTTGAAACCATAATATACACATATGTTGTATTCTGGGCCAGACAAATACATTGTATTGATTCTATGATAACACAGTTGTCTATCGGAAATTACAAGGATTGAAACTGTTATATATGCTGTATTCTGTGCCTGATGCATGCAATATTATCAATATTATCAACGCAAGGTGGTATATTTCAGTATGTATTATTAATTTATACATTGTAACTGTTATAAATGTTGTATTCTGGGCCGCAGGCCTATATTTACATGTTTACAATATTTTTTGTAAATTCTTATAATAGTCATACTAAAACGTCTTTGTTAGGTTAATTGGTCAATATTATGCAATACTGTAAGATTGGTATATCTACTGGTGGAGTGGTCTCGCATTTGATTCCATTATCATACCTTACTACCAGTAAAGGCTGTGTGCTATAGTTTCATCAAGTGTTAGGTTTGTCCACTCTGTGTTTGGCTTTTAAATGTGTCTGAATTTACTCATAATGTGTTATTCTTTGATTGCTGTTTTATTGTGCCACATTTGTGCAGTTCACAATCATGTTTTATTAACAGAATTGTATAGTTCTAGACTTGTTGATATGATCTAAATGGTATGGTCCATTTTTGTAACACAGGCCAAAATGTCATCATGAATAATGTGTGATTGTTTATATTTCCTGTTTACATGAAGAAAACAAGTAATTGATTGTGTAGTACATAAATGAATTGTCGGGTTAACATTATGGATAAAGGAACTAACACATCCATTGAATACCCTTTAACGACAACAGACATTTGTAAGTTACTAGTAAGTGTTATATTCTGCAAGTGGCAATCCAATTAAAGCAAGAAAGGATTAAATGTGTTGTGGTATTAAAGAATGAACTTTAATTATGAAATTTATATATAAATGCTCCGCAGCTTGTCAGTAACATTCATAGAATATTTATTGTATATTGTATTTTTCAATGCATCATGTATGCATAACAAACAGGACCTTTACATAAATGAAACCTACATGGGACCAATGCAAACAGTGTTAGCAAACCCAACTGGGTCCCATTTAGGATGCCCATAGAGGACCCATATCGAAACCTGGATGGGTCCTAATTGGGCAGCTCATCTGGGGCCAAGTGGGATTTTGCAAACCCCTTGTGCATGGGTCCCATCTGGGCAGCCTACAATGGGGCCCATCTTGGATCCATATAGGACCCACATGGATGCCATAATGCAACCCATATGGGACCCATGCAAAAACAGTTTGCAAAATCCCACATGGCCCCATATGGGTTGCCTATGAAGGACCATATCTCGAAGCTAATATTGGACCCATATGGGTAGCCGATATAGGACCCATGCAAATACAGTTAGCAAAATCCCACTTGGCCCCATATGGGTTGCCCATACAGGACCCATATCGAAGCCCATATTGGACCTATATGGGTACCCCATATAGGACCCACCTTGGGTCCACATGGAACCCTAATAGG
Organism: Congeria kusceri; assembly: GCA_027627225.1. Classification (NCBI taxonomy): domain Eukaryota; kingdom Metazoa; phylum Mollusca; class Bivalvia; order Myida; family Dreissenidae; genus Congeria; species Congeria kusceri. The sequence continues at coordinate 18,569,515 of CM051033.1, read as the reverse complement.
TCCCATATCGCAACCCATCTGGGACCCATACAAATACAGTTTGCAAAATCCCATTTGGCCCCATATGGATTGCCCATACAGGACCCATATCGAAGCCCATATTGGACCTATATGGGTATCCCATATAGGACCCATCCTTGGTCCACATAGAACCCACATAGGTCCCATATCGCAACCCATCTGGGACCATACACATACAGTTTGCAAAAGACCATTTGGACCCATATGGTTAGCCCATACAGGCCCCATATGGTAGCTCATATTGGACCCATATGGGTCCCATATATTTATGCTGACTGGCTTGATAATCACTTGTTCGATGTTCTCTTATTGTTATATCATAGTAGTATAATACTTTTTATACATTTATCATTCAATGGGAAAGATAGAAAGTTTACTAAAACGAACGTTTTATTAGGTTGATAAATTATACTTCGGCCACGTGACCATCTTGTCTTGAGCCGAAATGAAGGGGACTGTTCTGTGCAATTGGTAAACAAAAATCTAAATGGTGGAGAACACCAGTTCATGGAAGCGTGAAACGCTTCAAAAGCCAGTCAGTGGCCAGAAAACTATGCTAATGCTTTCTTTTTTTTATAATCATAACCACGAGAAATAAGTAATTAAAACAGATTTCTACCTAATATAAAAGATATGGTGAATCAAAATCTACCATAAAGAATTGTGGTGCTGTCAGCAAAATATTTGAAACATGGATACACTTTTTAACAGCAAAAAAGCAGTTTTCTAAATGTTTGAAGTATCAGACTAAAATAATATAAATATTGGTGTCACTGCAGATGGTGAGCAGTCGTTTAGAACCACTTTAGTTGACCTGCAGATGGTGAGCAATCGTTTAGAACCACTTTAGATGACCTGAGCAAAGAGTACTCAACGGTTAGCTATTGCGGTCAGTCATATATGGCGTATGTTCAATAAGTTCTGATGTATTGAGTTACTTACTATCTATGCCTGCATAGGTAGGGCAAATAGTGTTATCTGCACACTGAAAACCAGTATGAAATCATTACATGTCATGGCAACAAACATGGTTGTTAAGCGTTCGATTTATAACTAATTATTGATGTGTCACATTCAATTGTAAACACTGATTTGATCAATCGTTTTTAAGAATTCAGTTTTAAAGTAGGGAGTAAAATAAGAATTGCCCTAGAAAGTTATCTGGAGCTCTGTTAATCAAACTATTTTCTAATATTTGATGAGTAGAAATTGCTATTTTGTTATTTACATTTATAAAGTATGAACAGTTTCTCTTGCAAATGTTTTCTTTTTTTCAGTTAATTTAATAAGACTGCGTTGCAGTGGTGTGTATAAGGTTGAGAAATCGCAATACAATGTACGAAATCATATGTACAAAAGTGCGATGCTGTGCAATGACTGATTTCAATTTTTGTAATAACTAAATTCTAAAGATTTTTGTATTGATCACAATTATAATTATTACATATTAATTACAATTCCTATTTTCACACTCTTGATTGTTATATTTAATATATGATACAAACAATATGTAGCGCAGTTAAACAGTTTGCGTACACAAGTCAGTATTACGATGAATAGTTATAAATACAACCTAACATAGGTGTCGTTAGTTCAACAATATAGAAATTCAAAAGTATATTTTAAACGTTTCAATTGTTAGTGAACAGTTACTTATTTGCAAATCGATATAAAAAGAAGCAAAGTTGGAACAGAATAATTTTTGGAACATTTTGTTACTTGGTTTATAGATAATAATACTTGAACAGTACATTTCTGGTTTCCCGGCGAGTATGACTTGTATTGAATCCCTGTAATCAAAGTTCCTGTCAATTATGATTTCAAATGCAATAAGCTTAAGATTAAAACTCACTAAGTAGACATCCCGATATAAACCATTAAATAGTACATACAATCAATCGATTTAAGCCCAGTCAATACGGTTTGAGCTGGGCCCGGCTAGCGCAGTTGGTAGAGCGCTGGACTGTCAATCCGGTGATTGCAAGTTCAAGCCCCAGCCCGGCCACATAACTTGTGTGCGGAATGGTCATGACATTATTTCTACGGCCATTCTCCCCCTACCTCTGATTCAAGAAGGGCAGTTGTCAGTTACTGGCAGAAGAAACGAGCACTTAGTACTGGTAACCCGTTTTAGACCCGCTAAGCTTGCCCAGGAAAAGTGTGAGTAGGTAAACAGACCACCGTGATGTCACTGAAATACTGTTAAAAACGGCGAAAAATCCAAACAAAACCAAAAAACAAATCTATACGGTTTGCTTAAGCAGATCTTTATAACAGATGGCCCTAGGTCGCTCACATGAGTTTAAGGCATCATAATGGCTAATAACAAGAGGGCAAAATGGCACGAAACACCTTACCGGAGTATACAAATCTGGGCCTTGCAGGTTCAGAAGTTTTTTTAGTCTATATAAACCATGTGACCCACAGGGCGTGGCCACTTTCTACCCCAGGGGCATAATTTGAAAAATATTTGTAGTGGACAACTATTCAATGTTACATACCAAATATGAAGATTTTTGAAGTCATTTTGCTATTTAAATGAATAAAAACCATGTGACCCCCAGGGGCATCAATGGAACAATCTTTGTAGAGGACCACAATGTTTCACGCAAAATATAAAACCTCTGGGCCTTACAGTTTCAACAAGGAAGATTTTTAAGGCCCACTTGCCATATAAGTCTATATAAACCATGTTACCCCCGGGTCATGCCATTCATGGCCACTTTGTACCCCAGGGGCATACTTTGAACAATTTTTGCAGAGGACTACTATACAATGTTACATATCAAATACGAAAACACTCCGGTTTTAGAGGAGATTTTAAAGTCATTTTGCGATTTAAGTCTATATATACAATGTGACCCCCAGGCAGGGCCAGTTTTGACCCCTGGGACATCATTTGAACAATCTTTGTACAGGACAACTATACAATGTTACATACCAAACACAAAACCTCTAGGCCTAGCAGTTTCAGAGGAGAAGATAAACCATGTGACCCCCGGGGTGTGCCCAGTTTTGACCCCAGGGGCATCATTTTAACAATCGTTGTAGAGGACCACCATACAATGTTACACACCACATTTGAAACCTCAGGGCCTTACGGTTTCAGAGGAGAAGATTTTTAAAGTCATTTTGCTATTTAAGTCTATATAAACCATGTGACTCCCAGGGTAGCCCAGTTTGAACCCAGTGGCATCATTTAAACAATCTTTGTAGAGGACCACTATACAACGTTGCATACCAAATATGAAACCTCTGGGTATTGCAGTTTCAGAGGAGAAGAGTTTTAAAGTCATTTTGCTATTTAAGTCTATATAAACCATGTGACCCCCAGGGTAGCCCAGTTTGACCCCAGTGGCATCATTGAACAATCTTTGTAGAGGACCACTATACAACGTTACATACCAAATATGAAATCTCTGGGCCTTGCAGTTTCAGAGAAGATTTTTAAAGTCATTTTGATATTTAAGTCTATATAAACCATGTGACCTCCGGGGTGTGCACATGTTTTTACCACAGGGGCATCATTTTAACAATCTTTGAAGAGGACCACTACCGTAAATACTCAGTCGTTAGTCGAGATTTTCAGCCTCTTAAATCTTGGTTATACATTCGACTTATGAGGCAGTTCACACAAAATCGTAGCATATTATATTGAAATATTTGGAAAATGCATTTTATTTCTTACCTGCATATTTGCTAATCCGCACACTATAATCCATTTATAATTATCACAGTTTGCCCTTTCTATTAATTACCGACAATTAATACAAAATGCATAACTGTTTCGTTATTAAATAAGATGCATACTGTGAATGAAACTATCTACTCTATTTTCATTGACTTAATTTCCCCACTTTTGGCCCCAGCTAGACCATCAGCCACCAATAAAAAATCAATAAACCTGCAGACGAAACCCATGATTTTCGTGTATAGCATATTGCTAATTTAACTGGCTGGAACCGGTTTTTGTCTACATCAAGACATGTCAAAGAGGATTAGGCAGTGATTTCAGCCTCAAGGCATTTACTGCAGACTGTACCGTATATACCTACTTATTAGGGCATACTCTTGCCAATTTTCAGATGGTGTTTATGATCATTCTAACTCGACTTATGGAATGGTTATTATTAGAAATACGTTTCTGGAATGAATTTTAACTTCTTGACTTATCAGACATCTACACTTATGACTGCGTATTTGCGGTATACAATGTAACATACGAAATCTCTAGGCCATGAGATTTCAGAGGAGATTTTTAAAGTCATTTTGCTATTAAAGTCAATATAAACCATGTGACACCCGGGGTGTGGCCAGTTTTTATCCCAGGGGCATTATTTGAACGATCTTTGTAGGGGACCACTATATAATGTTACATACCAAATATAACAATTCTGGGACTTGCGGTTTCAGAGGAGAAGATTTTTCAAGTCATTTTGCTTTTTAAGTCTATATAAACGATGTGACCCCTGGGGTGTGACTAATTTTGAACTCAGGGGCATCATTTTAACAATCTTTGTAGAGGATCACTATTCAATGTTACCAAACAAATATGAAACCTCTAGACCTTGAAGTTTCAGAGGAGAAGATTTCTAAAGTCATTTTGCTATTAAAGTCTATATAAACCATGTGACCCCTGGGGTATGGCCAGTTTTGACCCCAGGGGCATCATTTGAACAATCTTTGTAGAGGACCACTATACAATGTTACATACCAAATATGAAACCTCTAGGCCTTGCTGTTTCAGAGAATATTTTTAAAGCCATTTTTTCTATACAAGTTTATATAAACCATGTGACCCCCGGGGCGTGGCCAGTTTTGACCCCAGGGGCATTATTTGAACAATCTTTGTAGAGGACCACTATACAATGTTTCATACCAAATACGAAACGTCTGGGCCTTGCGGTTTCAAAGGAGATGATTTTTGAAGTCATTTTGCTATTTAAGTCTATATAAACCATGTGACCCCCGGGGTGTGGCCACTTTTGAACCCAGTGGCTTCATTTTAAATCTTTGTAAAGAACCACTATACAATGTTACTTACCAAATATGAAACCTCTAGGCCTTGAAGTTTCAGGAGAAGATTTTTGAAGTCATTTTGCTATTTAAGTCTATATAAACAATGTGACCCCGGGGCGTGGCCAGTTTTGACTCCATGGGCATTATTTGAACAATCTTTGTAGAGGACCACTATACAATATTATATACCAAATATGAAACCTCTAGGCCTTACTGTTTCAGAGGAGAACATTTTAAAAGTCATTTTGCTATATAAGTCTATATAAACCATGTGACCCCCGAGGCGCGGCCAGTTTTGACCCCAGGGGCATCATTTGAACAATCTTTGTATAGGACCACTAGAGGATGTCACATATCAAATATGAAAGCTCTGAGCCGTGCGGTTTCATAGAAGATTTTTTAAAGTTTTCACTTTTTAAATCTATTTTTAGCTCTGGTCACCTAACTATGCAGCAAACCTGAAAGATTTGAATATCTTTGAAAGAGGTCCTTCCAAGGATCATTTCTGTGAAGTTTGGTGAAAATCTGCCAAGCGGTTTAGGAGATGTTGTTTAAATGAAAAGTTGACGACGCACACACACACGAACGCACGACGGACAACGAGCGATCACAAAAACGCAAATGTGCTTTAAACCGACTTTTTAACTTTACATTCATGATTACACTGTATGACAAAGACATAATCTACTTTTCGACTCGCGTTCTTCGGCGCTCATTCAAATTAATTATCACCGTGTTTTCGGCATGGGAGATGTTTTGAGATTTTATTAAATATAATGAACGCTGCTGCATACTACATATGTATTTGCTAAATATAATACAAGCACCTATACATAAAACAACATCATAAATAACAACAAACAACATTGATAGTACTACCACCACCACAACCACCACCAACACCACCACCAACACTACTACTACTACTACTACTACTACTGTTACTACTACCACCACCACCACCATCACCACCACCACTACTACTACTAATACTACTACTAGTACTACTACTACTACTACTACTACTATACTACCACTACTACAATAATAATAACAATAATAATGCATTAAGATTAGCGCAAAAATACAATTTGTAGTATTGGTAACCTTAACCCCACCCACCCCATATGCAATCCCAAGCTAGGTCTAGATATAAGGTATCTACATATAAAGTTTCTTTAAAATAGCTCAATGTCTTCTCAAGCTCTTGAGTTTAAACTGTTTGTCTATTTCTAGTAACGGTGACGGTGACCCACCCTATATGCAATCCCAAATAAGGTCTAGATATAAGATATATATCTATGTATGAAGTTTCATTAAAATATCTCAATGTGTTCTCAATATATTTTTTTATTTTTAGTAGTGGTGACTTTGACCTTGACCTCACCCACCCTATACGCAATCCAAACCAGGACTCAAACTAAGGTATCTATGTATATGAAGTTTCATTAAAATATCTCAATGTGTTCTCAAGTTATTGAGCGAAAATCTTTTTGTTCTATTTTTAGTATTGATGACCTTGACCTTGGCCCACCAACCCCATACGAAATCTCAAGCGAGATCTTGACATAAAGTATCTATGTAGGAAGTTTCAATGAAATATGTCAATTTGTTCTCAAGTTTTTGAGGGGAAACCATTTATATGTTTTTAGTAACAATGACCTTGACCCCACCCACCCCATACGCAATCCCATTCGAGGTCTCGATATAAATTATATATGTATTAAGTTTCATTAAAATATCTCAATGCATGCTCAAGTTATTGAGCAAATACTGTTCTCTATGTTTAGTAGCAGTGACCTTGACCCCACCCACTCCATATTCAATCCCTAGTGAGGCTCAATATAAGGTATCTATGTATTAAGTTTAATTAAAATATCTCAATGCGTTCTCAAGTTATTGAGCGAACATCGTTTTTCTATTTTTAGTAATAGTGACCTTGACCCCACCTACCACATACACAATCCCAACCGAGGTCTCGTTATAAAGTATCCATGTATTAAAGACGTTCGCAACAATTTCCTTCATTTTTTTTCCAACGACAAATTTTCTTCAAAATTGGCACAAACATGCATCAATGTACTGATTTTAGTATCCTAAAACTAAAACAGTCTTAAAAAATAGGGCTCACCGGCCTTTTTCCGGAAATATTGAATTTTGAATACGGTACCTGTCGAAGACCCTTTTTAAGTGTGTGTTACTTAGAATGTTGAGTAATATAAAGCGTTCATATTCAACAAAGATTGAGATTTTTAAATGGATCTTTTTTTAAAATGATTCGCTTGGTAATATACAAGTGCAGTTTAATGATAAAACGTGCTTTACCTACAGTTATCATTTAATAAATGACTTTTAACGAGGTTAATTATGCATTTAATATGCCTGTAAAAACATCAATAATTTATCAAATATGCGAATATCTTTGGTTCCAAACGACAGATTTTGAATACGGTACCTGTCGAAGCACCTTTTTTCAGTTTGGATTTTTTATCAATGTTTAAAGTATATAGGAGAGCTTTTTTTTCAAACAAGGTTATGTTTCTTTCAAGTGATGTTTTACATGTCTTGTTTGGCAATACACAAGTGTATTTTGGTAATAAAAAAACGCGTTATCTACAATTACTGTTAAAATAATGAATTTGACTGGACATTGAAGTAGGTCAAATGGGTACTAATAATACCTTCTGAAACGTCATTTATTATACATCAATATATTTTGTTCCAAACGACAGATTTTCTTAAATTTTCGCACATACATGCACCAATGTATACTTACACCAAAACATTAATAAAAAGAATGGGTCACTGATATTGTTCGGGAAATTTTGGACTTTAAATAGGGTACCTGTGTAGCCTTTTTTCATGTTTCGTGTTTACGTAAACAACGTACCAATTGCCAAAATAGAATATAGATATTTTTATGGATCTTTTTTTAACTAATTTGTTTGGCAATACATTGAATACGTGTGTTTTGATTAATTTAATGTTTTGTGAACTTTTAACCATTGACTGGAACTTAATGACTTAAACAGATTTATATTTATTGATTGAAATTCGTATTTTGTAACCTATATACAGTAAAGAAATAAAGAAGCAAACGGAGAAATTAACCCAATTATTTTCTTTTTGTTGCGAACGTCTTTAAGTTTCATTAAAATATCCAATGCATGCTCAAATTACTGTGCAGAAACTGTTTTTCTATTTTTAGTAACAGTGACCTTAACCACACCCACCCCATATGCAATCACTAGTTAGGTCTCGATATAAGGTATCTATGTATTAAGTTTAATTAAAATAGTTCAATGCGTTCTCAAGTTATTTAGCGGAAACCGCTTTGCTATTTTTAGTAACAATGACCTTGACCCCACCCACCCCATATGCAATCCCAATTGAGGTCTCGATATAATGTATCTATGTATTAAGTTGAATTAAAATATCTCAATGCGTTCTCAAACTATTGATCAGAAACCGTTTTTCTATTTTTAGAAACAGTGACCTTGACCACACCCACCTACCCCACCCACCCGATTCTTATGCGCGACACTCCGTCTCACTATGCTCTTCACTTCTGCCAAGTTATTTGAAAATCCATCCATTCTGGACAAAGAAATGCTCCGGGTTATTTATAAATAATCGAAACATACTTTTGCCGATTACAACCTTTAACGAATATAAAATAGCAGACGTTGCTAGCTTCTCTGCTATTTTAGTATCTTACTAATAGTTGAATATACACACGTCTATATTTATCAACACATAACCGGAAACGTACTTTTGTAGAGAGCACATATATATTGGTATAAAGAGTTTAACGACCTAAACGAATAACACAAATGAATAGGCAGTACGTTTGTTCAAATCGGTGTATATTTCAATACAGACTGAGGCAGACATCACTTCATAAACGTTTCACAACGAACTTTTTCTAATTTATTTTTGAAGATACATCTAATAAACATTATTGTTAAATTCACTCCAATGTGAAGATGGTATCAACTTCGAAATCGAGCGGAATCTGTGCATTGTTGGTTTTGATATTTATCGTTGGAAGACCGTTCCTCTACGGTACAAGTGATTTATACTACCACGAGATAGACGAGTTCTCCCACGTACGTGGGCACTACAGGGGAGCAAGTGTAGAGACAGACTGTTTTATCAAAGGATATACAAACTGCACTAGAACTAAAAACCTAGGTATTGTGAATAAGATTTTCGGTTATTGTTTTTACATACTGAAAAATGAAAATATGTAAATCTATTGATATATTATACTAACCAATATACCATTTTGCACAATATTTTAGTGTGTGTTTGCTAAACAAAAATACACACTTAAACGTCGAACAATATAGTATCTGATGAATAAATAGTGTAACTGTATCTCATGCTCACAAGTAACAAAACCCGTTCTTGTTACCCAATACATACATGGTGCTATTAATATATCATTATGTACTACGCATGTTTGTTCACAGAATATCCTCCAGTGTCATCCTACATTGAATGGACCAACTACATAACACCACTTGTCTACGTAGCTACGTTGTCATGTGTAGCTGTCGTTGAAGACTATGGGGTTGTTTTCTGTCTGAGTTGGATCATTCTCTTTGGTAAAGAACTAACGTTATATATTGCTTGATTTGGTACCATTCACTCACGAAAAGTCTATAATGGGATTGGAGTAAAATCAGCGCTGCATGTTCCTATAACGTTCTTGGTTTACAACTATTAGGTATAGGTAACTATCAAATATAGTAAGTAATTTTTAATAAATAAATAAAATATAAATAGTAAAACTACAGTAACATTAACAGAAATAAACAGTGTTTTGGACATCAAACACGTTCAACAGGGGTTTTTAGAATAATAATTCAGCATCATGTTTCCTTTCAGGTGTTGTTCCTTGATGTTTGTGTTTTGTTTGTGTAAGTTGTTGTTAACTTTTGCCTTTTAAACGTGTTGCTTGATTTTAAAATGTCTATGACGGAAAATCTTAATACCTTGGCAATTTCTATTTAAGAGTGATACAATGTGTAACGTGCACGGGGTATATATCAACTATTATATGCATTTTCTTTAGCCTGACTGGCTTACGATTGGTGCAATATAATACAAATGATTGGGGCATATAAACAACTCATTAAATATAACACAAACTAACAGTAACTCAAAACTCTAACAAATGCCTGCCTTGGTTATTCTTATTTACAGTCACCGTACTCTAAAATACTAAGGTGTGACACCTATCGTCCACAACAGCCCGAGAATACTTGTATCACTGACACGATACCTGAAACCCTACTTTCAAGCCTGTCTGGGCCACACCTAACTGGAGTTACCGTGCTCTCAAATATTGAGGTATCACACCTATTCTCAACTACTGCCCGAGAACACATAAACCACTGACTCCATACACAGGAAAACCGGGCACTGGTCTGCTAATGCTCTACTAAGCATTCATCGCTGGCTGTTACCACTGACAAGGGTGCATACGTCTCAGATATTCCGAATGTTTCGACTCAGCTCATCCCTAACACTGCTAGGTGACTACAGTGAAGCCAGAACTAGTCAGTTCATCCCTAACACTGCTAGGTGACTACAGTGAAGCCAGAACTAGTCAGTTCATCCCTAACACTGCTAGGTGACTACAGTGAAGCCAGAACTAGTCAGTTCATCCCTAACACTGCTAGATGACTACAGTGAAGCCAGAACTAGTCAGTTCATCCTTAACACTGCTAGGTGACTACAGTGAAGCCAGAACTAGTCAGTTCATCCCTAACACTGCTAGGTGACTACAGTGAAGCCAGAACTAGTCAGTTCATCCCTAACACTGCTAGGTGACTACAGTGAAGCCAGAACTAGTCAGTTCATCCCTAACACTGCTAGGTGACTACAGTGAAGCCAGAACTAGTCAGTTCATCCCTAACACTGCTATGTGACTACAGTGAAGCCAGAACTAGTCAGTTCATCCCTAACACTGCTAAGTGACTACAGTGAAGCCAAAATTAGTCAGTTCATCCCTAACACAGCTAGGTGACTACAGTTCATCCCTAACACTGCTAGGTGACTACAGTGAAGCCAGAACTAGTCAGTTCATCCCTAACACAGCTAGGTGACTACAGTGAAGCTAGTAATATTCAGTTCATCCCTAACACTGCTAGGTGACTACAGTGAAGCCAGAACTAGTCAGTTCATCTCTAACACTGCTAGGTGACTACAGTGAAGCCAGAACTAGTCAGTTCATCCCAAACACTGCTAGGTGACTACAGTGAAGCCAGAACTAGTCAGTTCATCCCTAACACTGCTAGGTGACTACAGTGAAGCCAGAACTAGTCAGTTCATCCCTAACACTGCTAGGTGACTACAGTGAAGCCAGAACTAGTCAGTTCATCCCTAACACTGCTAGGTGACTACAGTGAAGCATGAACTAGTCAGTTCATGACTAACACTGTTAGGTGACAAGAGTGAAGCCAGAACTAGTCAGTTCATCCCTAACACTGCTAGGTGACTACAGTGAAGCCAGAACTAGTCAGTTCATCCCTAACACTGCTAGGTGACTACAGTGAAGCCAAAACTAGTCAGTTCATCCCTAACACTGCTAGGTCACTACAGTGAAGCCAGAACTAGTCAGTTCATCCCTAACACTGCTAGGTGACTACAGTGAAGCCAGAACTAGTCAGTTCATCCCTAACACTGCTAGGTGACTACAGTGAAGCCAGAACTAGTCAGTTCATCCCTAACACTGCTAGGTGACTACAGTGAAGCCAGAAATAGTCAGTTCATCCCTAACACTGCTAGGTGACTACAGTGAAGCCAGAACTAGTCAGTTCATCCCTAACACTGCTAGGTGACTACAGTGAAGCCAAAACTAGTCAGTTCATCCCTAACACTGCTAGGTGACTACAGTGAAGCCAGAACTAGTCAGTTCATCCCTAACACTGCTAGGTGACTACAGTGAAGCCAGAACTAGTCAGTTCATCCCTAACACTGCTAGGTGACTACAGTGAAGCCAGAACTAGTCAGTTCATCCCTAACACTGCTAGGTGACTACAGTGAAGCCAGAACTAGTCAGTTCATCCCTAACACTGCTAGGTGAATACAGTGAAGCCAGAACTAGTCAGTTCATCCCTAACACTGCTAGGTGACTACAGTAAAGCCAGAACTAGTCAGTTCATCCCTAACACTGCTAGATGACTACAGTGAAGCCAGAACTAGTCAGTTCATCCCTAACACTGCTAGGTGACTACAGTGAAGCCAGAACTAGTCATTTCATCCCTAACACTGCTAGGTGACTACAGTCAAGCCAGAACTAGTCAGTTCATCCCTAACACTGCTAGGTGACTACAGTGAAGCCAGAACTAGTCAGTTCATCCCTAACACTGCTAGGTGACTACAGTGAAGCCAAAACTAGTCAGTTCATCCCTAACACTGCTAGGTGACTACAGTGTAGCCAAAACTAGTCAGTTCATCCCTAACACTGCTAGGTGACTACAGTTCATCCCTATCACTGCTAGGTGACTACAGTGAAGCCAGAACTAGTCAGTTCATCCCTAACACTGCTAGGTGACTACAGTGAAGCCAGAACTAGTCAGTTCATCCCTAACACTGCTAGGTGACTACAGTGAAGCCAGAACTAGTCAGTTCATCCCTAACACTGCTAGGTGACTACAGTGAAGCCAAAACTAGTCAGTTCATCCCTAACACTGCTAGGTGACTACAGTGAAGCCAGAACTAGTCAGTTCATCCCTAACACTGCTAGGTGACTACAGTGAAGCCAGAACTAGTCAGTTCATCCCTAACACTGCTAGGTGACTACAGTGAAGCCAGAACTAGTCAGTTCATCCCTAACACTGCTAGGTGACTACAGTGAAGCCAGAACTAGTCAGTTCATCCCTAACACTGCTAGGTGACTACAGTGAAGCCAGAACTAGTCAGTTCATCCCTAACACTGCTAGGTGACTACAGTAAAGCCAGAACTAGTCAGTTCATCCCTAACACTGCTAGATGACTACAGTGAAGCCAGAACTAGTCAGTTCATCCCTAACACTGCTAGGTGACTACAGTGAAGCCAGAACTAGTCATTTCATCCCTAACACTGCTAGGTGACTACAGTCAAGCCAGAACTAGTCAGTTCATCCCTAACACTGCTAGGTGACTACAGTGAAGCCAGAACTAGTCAGTTCATCCCTAACACTGCTAGGTGACTACAGTGAAGCCAAAACTAGTCAGTTCATCCCTAACACTGCTAGGTGACTACAGTGTAGCCAAAACTAGTCAGTTCATCCCTAACACTGCTAGGTGACTACAGTTCATCCCTATCACTGCTAGGTGACTACAGTGAAGCCAGAACTAGTCAGTTCATCCCTAACACTGCTAGGTGACTACAGTGAAGCCAGAACTAGTCAGTTCATCCCTAACACTGCTAGGTGACTACAGTGAAGCCAGAACTAGTCAGTTCATCCCTAACACTGCTAGGTGACCACAGTGAAGCCAGAACTAGTCAGTTCATCCCTAACACTGCTAGGTGACTACAGTGAAGCCAGAACTAGTCAGTTCATCCCTAACACTGCTAAGTGACTACAGTGAAGCCAAAATTAGTCAGTTCATCCCTAACACAGCTAGGTGACTACAGTTCATCCCTAACACTGCTAGGTGACTACAGTGCAGCCAAAACTAGTCTGTTCATCCCTAACACTGCTAGGTGACTACAGTGAAGCCAGAACTAGTCAGTTCATCCCTAACACTGCTAGGTGTCTACAGTGAAGCCAGAACTAGTCAGTTCATCCCTAACACTGCTAGGTGACTACAGTGAAGCCAGAACTAGTCAGTTCATCCCTAACACTGCTAGGTGACTACAGTGAAGCCAGAACTAGTCAGTTCATCCCTAACACTGCTAGGTGACTACAGTGAAACCAGAACTAGTCAGTTCATCCCTAACACTGATAGGTGACTACAGTGAAGCCAGAACTAGTCAGTTCATCCCTAACACTGCTATGTGACTACAGTGAAGCCAGAACTAGTCAGTTCATCCCTAACACTGCTAGGTGACTACAGTGAAGCCAAAACTAGTCAGTTCATCCCTAACACTGCTAGGTGACTACAGTGAAGCCAAAACTAGTCAGTTCATCCCTAACACTGCTAGGTGACTACAGTGAAGCCAGAACTAGTCAGTTCATCCCTAAAACTGCTAGGTGACTACAGTGAAGCCAGAACTAGTCAGTTCATCCCTAACACTGCTAGGTGACTACAGTGAAGCCAGAACTAGTCAGTTCATCCCTAACACTGCTAGGTGACTACAGTGAAGCCAGAACTAGTCAGTTCATCCCTAACACTGCTAGGTGACTACAGTGAAGCCAGAACTAGTCAGTTCATCCCTAACACTGCTAGGTGACTACAGTGAAGCCAGAACTAGTCAGTTCATCCCTAACACTGCTAGGTGACTACAGTGAAGCCAGAACTAGTCAATTCATCCCTAACACTGCTAGGTGACTACAGTCAAGCCAGAACTAGTCAGTTCATCCCTAACACTGCTAGGTGACTACAGTGAAGCCAGAACTAGTCAGTTCATCCCTAACACTGCTGGGTGACTACAGTGAAGCCAAAAAACTAGTCAGTTCATCCCTAACACTGCTAGGTGACTACAGTGAAGCCAAAACTAGTCAGTTCATCCCTAACACTGCTAGGTGACTACAGTTCCTCCCTATCACTGCTAGGTGACTACAGTGAAGCCAGAACTAGTCAGTTCATCCCTAACACTGCTAGGTGACTACAGTGAAGCCAGAACTAGTCAGTTCATCCCTAACACTGCTAGGTGACTACAGTGAAGCCAGAACTAGTCAGTTTATCCCTAACACTGCTAGGTGACTACAGTGAAGCCAGAACTAGTCAGTTCATCCCTAACACTGCTAGGTGACTACAGTGAAGCCAGAACTAGTCAGTTCATCCCTAACACTGCTAGGTGACTACAGTGAAGCCAGAACTAGTCAGTTCATCCCTAACACAGCTAGGTGACTACAGTTCATCCCTAACACTGCTAGGTGACTACAGTGAAGCCAGAACTAGTCAGTTCATCCCTAACACTGCTAGGTGACTACAGTGAAGCTAGTACTTGTCAGTTCATCCCTAACACTGCTAGGTGACTACAGTGAAGCCAGAACTAGTCAGTTCATCTCTAACACTGCTAGGTGACTACAGTGAAGCCAGAACTAGTCAGTTCATCCCAAACACTGCTAGGTGACTACAGTGAAGCCAGAACTAGTCAGTTCATCCCTAACACTGCTAGGTGACTACAGTGAAGCCAGAACTAGTCAGTTCATCCCTAACACTGCTAGGTGACTACAGTGAAGCCAGAACTAGTCAGTTCATCCCTAACACTGCTAGGTGACTACAGTGAAGCATGAACTAGTCAGTTCATGACTAACACTGTTAGGTGACAAGAGTGAAGCCAGAACTAGTCAGTTCATCCCTAACACTGCTAGGTGACTACAGTGAAGCCAGAACTAGTCAGTTCATCCCTAACACTGCTAGGTGACTACAGTGAAGCCAAAACTAGTCAGTTCATCCCTAACACTGCTAGGTCACTACAGTGAAGCCAGAACTAGTCAGTTCATCCCTAACACTGCTAGGTGACTACAGTGAAGCCAGAACTAGTCAGTTCATCCCTAACACTGCTAGGTGACTACAGTGAAGCCAGAACTAGTCAGTTCATCCCTAACACTGCTAGGTGACTACAGTGAAGCCAGAACTAGTCAGTTCATCCCTAACACTGCTAGGTGACTACAGTGAAGCCAGAACTAGTCAGTTCATCCCTAACACTGCTAGGTGACTACAGTGAAGCCAAAACTAGTCAGTTCATCCCTAACACTGCTAGGTGACTACAGTGAAGCCAGAACTAGTCAGTTCATCCCTAACACTGCTAGGTGACTACAGTGAAGCCAGAACTAGTCAGTTCATCCCTAACACTGCTAGGTGACTACAGTGAAGCCAGAACTAGTCAGTTCATCCCTAACACTGCTAGGTGACTACAGTGAAGCCAGAACTAGTCAGTTCATCCCTAACACTGCTAGGTGACTACAGTGAAGCCAGAACTAATCAGTTCATCCCTAACACTGCTAGATGACTACAGTGAAGCCAGAACTAGTCAGTTCATCCTTAACACTGCTAGGTGACTACAGTGAAGCCAGAACTAGTCAGTTCATCCCTAACACTGCTAGGTGACTACAGTAAAGCCAGAACTAGTCAGTTCATCCCTAACACTGCTAGGTGACTACAGTGAAGAAAGAACTAGTCAGTTCATCCCTAACACTGCTAGGTGACTACAGTGAAGCCAGAACTAGTCAGTTCATCCCTAACACTGCTAGGTGACTACAGTGAAGCCAGAACTAGTCAGTTCATCCCTAACACTGCTAAGTGACTACAGTGAAGCCAAAATTAGTCAGTTCATCCCTAACACAGCTAGGTGACTACAGTTCATCCCTAACACTGCTAGGTGACTACAGTGAAGCCAGAACTAGTCAGTTCATCCCTAACACAGCTAGGTGACTACAGTGAAGCTAGTACTTGTCAGTTCATCCCTAACACTGCTAGGTGACTACAGTGAAGCCAGAACTAGTCAGTTCATCTCTAACACTGCTAGGTGACTACAGTGAAGCCAGAACTAGTCAGTTCATCCCAAACACTGCTAGGTGACTACAGTGAAGCCAGAACTAGTCAGTTCATCCCTAACACTGCTAGGTGACTACAGTGAAGCCAGAACTAGTCAGTTCATCCCTAACACTGCTAGGTGACTACAGTGAAGCCAGAACTAGTCAGTTCATGACTAACACTGTTAGGTGACAAGAGTGAAGCCAGAACTAGTCAGTTCATCCCTAACACTGCTAGGTGACTACAGTGAAGCCAGAACTAGTCAGTTCATCCCTAACACTGCTAGGTGACTACAGTGAAGCCAGAACTAGTCAGTTCATCCCTAACACTGCTAGGTGACTACAGTGAAGCCAGAACTAGTCAGTTCATCCCTAACACTGCTAGGTGACTACAGTGAAGCCAAAACTAGTCAGTTCATCCCTAACACTGCTAGGTGACTACAGTGAAGCCAGAACTAGTCAGTTCATCCCTAACACTGCTAGGTGACTACAGTGAAGCCAGAACTAGTCAGTTCATCCCTAACACTGCTAGGTGACTACAGTGAAGCCAGAACTAGTCAGTTCATCCCTAACACTGCTAGGTGACTACAGTGAAGCCAGAACTAGTCAGTTCATCCCTAACACTGCTAGGTGAATACAGTGAAGCCAGAACTAGTCAGTTCATCCCTAACACTGCTAGGTGACTACAGTAAAGCCAGAACTAGTCAGTTCATCCCTAACACTGCTAGATGACTACAGTGAATCCAGAACTAGTCAGTTCATCCCTAACACTGCTAGGTGACTACAGTGAAGCCAGAACTAGTCATTTCATCCCTAACACTGCTAGGTGACTACAGTCAAGCCAGAACTAGTCAGTTCATCCCTAACACTGCTAGGTGACTACAGTGAAGCCAGAACTAGTCAGTTCATCCCTAACACTGCTAGGTGACTACAGTGAAGCCAAAACTAGTCAGTTCATCCCTAACACTGCTAGGTGACTACAGTGTAGCCAAAACTAGTCAGTTCATCCCTAACACTGCTAGGTGACTACAGTTCATCCCTATCACTGCTAGGTGACTACAGTGAAGCCAGAACTAGTCAGTTCATCCCTAACACTGCTAGGTGACTACAGTGAAGCCAGAACTAGTCAGTTCATCCCTAACACTGCTAGGAGACTACAGTGAAGCCAGAACTAGTCAGTTCATCCCTAACACTGCTAGGTGACTACAGTGAAGCCAGAACTAGTCAGTTCATCCCTAACACTGCTAGGTGACTACAGTGAAGCCAGAACTAGTCAGTTCATCCCTAACACTGCTAAGTGACTACAGTGAAGCCAAAATTAGTCAGTTCATCCCTAACACAGCTAGGTGACTACAGTTCATCCCTAACACTGCTAGGTGACTACAGTGAATCCAGAACTAGTCAGTTCATCCCTAACACTGCTAGGTGACTACAGTGAAGCTAGTACTAGTCAGTTCATCCCTAACACTGCTAGGTGACTACAGTGAAGCCAGAACTAGTCAGTTCATCTCTAACACTGCTAGGTGACTACAGTGAAGCCAGAACTAGTCAGTTCATCCCAAACACTGCTAGGTGACTACAGTGAAGCCAGAACTAGTCAGTTCATCCCTAACACTGCTAGGTGACTACAGTGAAGCCAGAACTAGTCAGTTCATCCCTAACACTGCTAGGTGACTACAGTGAAGCCAGAACTAGTCAGTTCATCCCTAACACTGCTAGGTGACTACAGTGAAGCATGAACTAGTCAGTTCATGACTAACACTGTTAGGTGACATGAGTGAAGCCAGAACTAGTCAGTTCATCTCTAACACTGCTAGGAGACTACAGTGAAGCCAGAACTAGTCAGTTCATCCCTAACACTGCTAGGTGACTACAGTGAAGCCAAAACTAGTCAGTTCATCCCTAACACTGCTAGGTCACTACAGTGAAGCCAGATCTAGTCAGTTCATCCCTAACACTGCTAGGTGACTACAGTGAAGCCAGAACTAGTCAGTTCATCCCTAACACTGCTAGGTGACTACAGTGAAGCCAGAACTAGTCAGTTCATCCCTAACACTGCTAGGTGACTACAGTGAAGCCAGAACTAGTCAGTTCATCCCTAACACTGCTAGGTGACTACAGTGAAGCCAGAACTAGTCAGTTCATCCCTAACACTGCTAGGTGACTACAGTGAAGCCAAAACTAGTCAGTTCATCCCTAACACTGCTAGGTGACTACAGTGAAGCCAGAACTAGTCAGTTCATCCCTAACACTGCTAGGTGACTACAGTGAAGCCAGAACTAGTCAGTTCATCCCTAACACTGCTAGGTGACTACAGTGAAGCCAGAACTAGTCAGTTCATCCCTAACCCTGCTAGGTGACTACAGTGAAGCCAGAACTAGTCAGTTCATCCCTAACACTGCTAGGTGACTACAGTGAAGCCAGAACTAGTCAGTGCATCCCTAACACTGCTAGGTGACTACAGTAAAGCCAGAACTAGTCAGTTCATCCCTAACACTGCTAGATGACTACAGTGAAGCCAGAACTAGTCAGTTCATCCCTAACACTGCTAGGTGACTACAGTGAAGCCAGAACTAGTCAATTCATCCCTAACACTGCTAGGTGACTACAGTGAAGCCAGAACTAGTCAGTTCATCCCTAACACTGCTAGGTGACTACAGTGAAGCCAGAACTAGTCAGTTCATCCCTAACACTGCTAGGTGACTACAGTGAAGCCAAAACTAGTCAGTTCATCCCTAACACTGCTAGGTGACTACAGTGTAGCCAAAACTAGTCAGTTCATCCCTAACACTGTTAGGTGACTACAGTTCATCCCTATCACTGCTAGGTGACTACAGTGAAGCCAGAACTAGTCAGTTCATCCCTAACACTGCTAGGTGACTACAGTGAAGCCAGAACTAGTCAGTTCATCCCTAACACTGCTAGGTGACTACAGTGAAGCCAGAACTAGTCAGTTCATCCCTAACACTGCTAGGTGACTACAGTGAAGCCAGAACTAGTCAGTTCATCCCTAACACTGCTAGGTGACTACAGTGAAGCCAGAACTAGTCAGTTCATCCCTAACACTGCTAAGTGACTACAGTGAAGCCAAAATTAGTCAGTTCATCCCTAACACAGCTAGGTGACTACAGTTCATCCCTAACACTGCTAGGTGACTACAGTGAAGCCAAAACTAGTCAGTTCATCCCTAACACTGCTAGGTGACTACAGTGAAGCCAGAACTAGTCAGTTCATCTCTAACACTGCTAGGTGACTACAGTGAAGCCAGAACTAGTCAGTTCATCCCTAACACTGCTAGGTGACTACAGTGAAGCCAGAACTAGTCAGTTCATCCCTAACACTGCTAGGTGACTACAGTGAAGCCAGAACTAGTCAGTTCATCCCTAACACTGCTAGGTGACTACAGTGAAGCCAGAACTAGTCAGTTCATCCCTAACACTGATAGGTGACTACAGTGAAGCCAGAACTAGTCAGTTCATCCCTAACACTGCTAGGTGACTACAGTGAAGCCAGAACTAGTCAGTTCATCCCTAACACTGCTAGGTGACTACAGTGAAGCCAGAACTAGTCAGTTCATCCCTAACACTGCTAGGTGACTACAGTGAAGCCAAAACTAGTCAGTTCATCCCTAACACTGCTAGGTGACTACAGTGAAGCCAGAACTAGTCAGTTCATCCCTATAACTGCTAGGTGACTACAGTGAAGCCAGAACTAGTCAGTTCAACCCTAACACTGCTAGGTGACTTCAGTGAAGCCAGAACTAGTCAGTTCATCCCTAACACTGCTAGGTGACTACAGTGAAGCCAGAACTAGTCAGTTCATCCCTAACACTGCTAGGTGACTACAGTGAAGCCAGAACTAGTCAGTTCATCCCTAACACTGCTAGGTGACTACAGTGAAGCCAGAACTAGTCAGTTCATCCCTAACACTGCTAGGTGACTACAGTGAAGCCAGAACTAGTCAATTCATCCCTAACACTGCTAGGTGACTACAGTCAAGCCAGAACTAGTCAGTTCATCCCTAACACTGCTAGGTGACTACAGTGAAGCCAGAACTAGTCAGTTCATCCCTAACACTGCTGGGTGACTACAGTGAAGCCAAAAAACTAGTCAGTTCATCCCTAACACTGCTAGGTGACTACAGTGAAGCCAAAACTAGTCAGTTCATCCCTAACACTGCTAGGTGACTACAGTTCATCCCTATCACTGCTAGGTGACTACAGTGAAGCCAGAACTAGTCAGTTCATCCCTAACACTGCTAGGTGACTACAGTGAAGCCAGAACTAGTCAGTTCATCCCTAACACTGCTAGGTGACTACAGTGAAGCCAGAACTAGTCAGTTCATCCCTAACACTGCTAGGTGACTACAGTGAAGCCAGAACTAGTCAGTTCATCCCTAACACTGCTAGGTTACTACAGTGAAGCCAGAACTAGTCAGTTCATCCCTAACACTGCTAGGTTACTACAGTGAAGCCAGAACTAGTCAGTTCATCCCTAACACTGCTAGGTGACTACAGTGAAGCCAGAACTAGTCAGTTCACCCTAACACTGCTAGGTGACTACAGTTCATCCCTAACACTGCTAGGTGACTACAGTTCACCCCTAACACTGCTAGGTGACTACAGTTCACTCCTAACACTGCTAGGTGACTACAGTACATCCCTAACACCGCTAGGTGACTACAGTTCACCCCTAACACTGCTAGGTGACTACAGTTCGCCCCTAACACTGCTAGGTGACTACAGTTCATCCCTAACACTGCTAGGTGACTACAGTTCATCCCTAACACTGCTAGGTGACTACAGTTCACCCCT
The DNA here is from genome assembly GCA_027627225.1 of Congeria kusceri. Lineage (NCBI taxonomy): Eukaryota > Metazoa > Mollusca > Bivalvia > Myida > Dreissenidae > Congeria > Congeria kusceri. Next base: position 18,548,020 of record CM051033.1, on the reverse strand, counting down.
AACACTGCTAGGTCACTACAGTTCACCCCAAACACTGCTAGGTGACTACAGTTCACCCCTAACACTGCTAGGTGACTACAGTTCACCCCTAACACTGCTAGGTGACTACAGTGAAGCCAGAACTAGTCAGTTCATCCCTAACACTGCTAGGTGACTACAGTGAAGCCAGAACTAGTCAGTTCATCCCTAACACTGCTAGGTGACTACAGTGAAGCCAGAACTAGTCAGTTCACCCTAACACTGCTAGGTCACTACAGTTCATCCCTAACACTGCTAGGTGACTACAGTTCACCCCTAACACTGCTAGGTGACTACAGTTCACCCCTAACACTGCTAGGTGACTACAGTTCACCCCTAACACTGCTAGGTGACTACAGTTCACCTCTAACACTGCTAGGTGACTACAGTTCACCCCTAACACTGCTAGGTGACTACAGTTCATCCCTAACACTGCTAGGTGACTACAGTTCATCCCTAACACTGCTAGGTGACTGCAGTTCACCCCTAACACTGCTAGGTGACTACAGTTCACCCCTAACACTGCTAGGTGCCTACAGTTCACCCCTAACACTGCTAGGTGACTACAGTTCACCCCTAACACTGCTAGGTGACTACAGTTCATCCGTAACACTGCTAGGTTACTACAGTGAAGCCAAAACTAGTATTCAAAATACCTTATTGTATATTAACAGCCAGTTACCTTTTCCTTGCGATACGTACACCTCGGCAACAGAATCCAAACTAGAATTGTCACATGAGTGACGGATATACCCCCACAATATGGCCTTGTCACAAAACTATGGCATTCATTCGAAAGAAATGGACAGAGAGAGAATGCTTAAATTTGTGAATGGTCAACAGTGTATTTGGAAATATTTAATTTCAATACAAGCCATAAATCTGTCAACATTTAGTGGTTTGTAACCAAAGTTGAACTTGATCTGTATTTAATGATGATACACCTATGTACCAAAAATGATTTAAATATGTGAAGCCTTTCATGAGTTATTGTCCATGTTTTTCGGGAATTTAAGTCCAAAAGGGGCCATAACTGTGTCAAAATTTAGTGGTTTGTTGAAACTATGTTTTAAGGGAATTTAAGTCAAATACAGGGCCATAACTCTGTCAAAATTTAGTGGTTTGTAACAAAGTCGAACTTGACCCGTATTTTATGACGCTACACATGTAAAGCAAGAATTATTTGAATATGTCAAGCCATTCTTGAGTTATCGTCCGGAAATCATGTTTATAGGTAATTTTAAGTCGAAAAGGGGCCATAACTCTGTCAAAATTTAGTTGTTTGTAACCAACATCGCACTTGACCTGTATTCTATGATTTTACACATGTGTACCAAACTTTTTTTGAATATGCCAAGCCTTTCTTGAGTTATCATCCGGAAACGAAAAACCAAACTGACCGACGGACCGACAAGCTCACTCCTATATACCCCCCCCCCCTCTAAACTTCGTTTGTGGGGGTATAACTAACTAAAACGCTGAAAGACGCTGTATATATACACCAGCAAGTCATGTGACCCAATAATAACATCGACTAACCCGGGTAGCCTAACGGGGTTGTCAACTTCTAAACTAAGTAGATTCATTCATTACTCAAACTTTTATATTCTAAACATATATTTTCGCTATCAATAATCATAATTTACCAATTAAATCATTTAAATACTGATAATTTACTGAAAGCACAACTTCGATATTAGGAATATCGATTTTCTGCTATGTTTTAACTTGTTTAAATTTTCCGGAAGTTTCTAATGTAAACAACACAAAGGCTACAAATAACTAAATTTAATGCACAAACGACACATGTTTGTTACAAATTTAGCACTGATCATTGCTATTATATGACTTATACATGTGTCAAAATAACATATTACAGGATTAGGAATTCGTAGAAATTAAATATTTAAAACTTATTTCACTTTCAGAGACTATGCTGTTTACCAACTCGATAATTTTCGCCACAGTGGTTGGGCCTGCTGTTGGTTTCAAAGCTTCCGACCTGACTCCACTGTTCTACTGTTTGACAACAGTTAGTGGAATTCTGCTTGCAGCAGCATTGGTAGCGGGCATTGTGCTAGGTAGGCTTTTTGTCTTTGTTGCCACTGTGATTATGAATAGGACTGTCGTCTGTGTTATTGATAACGATTGCTGGTTTGTTTGTTTGGATTTTTCGACGTATCTAACAGAATTTCAGTCATATAACGGCGGTCAGTAAACCTACTCACACTTTTTCTTGATAAGAATAGCCGAACTTAGCGGTTTACCAAGTGCACATACTTATATAGTAACCGACTTATGCCCTACTCGAATCAGTGGTAGGGGCAGAATTTCCGTTGAAACTATTCCATGACCAATCCCCACACAAGTTATGTGGCCGGGCTGAAGCTCGAACTCGCTAACCCCGGATTGAGAGCCCGGCGCTCTACCAACTGACCTAGCCGGGTCCGGCTGTATTGATAACAAACAAAGACGAATTAAGAAATTCATATATAGACATGTATCATATTCACTATATTGTTTTGTGTTTGTGATCGTCAGTACACAATTCGCAATCCGGGTATGTGGTTCAACAAAATTGTATATACATGCTTCACAATTTATGAATCAAAAAATGACATATTAATCGAAGCACTTAGAATATTTGAAGTGTTGTTGTAAAAGTAACAAACTTCTTCAGCATCCAACTGTGAAATTATCCATAGTCTTTTGCATTATAGTTACAACTACATGTCGTCCTATCTCTATTAAAACGATGGCTCGTAAGTCTTGTAAAAACACAACAAATGCAACCAACCGTTACCATCCATTATTTATTAGTCTTACATGGCAGCTAGTTGTTGTGATAATGTGACATTTTAATGCACATGATACATAGATCCAACAAAGAGGTTGTGGTCATCGACATGTAAATGGGTTCTTAACTAACGTAAGATCAGAACGAATTCAGTTTCAAAAGTTAAGAAACGTCTTACAAAATGAAACACAGTTGTAGTTGTTTAATTTAGATATTAATATTGGCATATAATTACGGTTAAACAGGGTACATATAATGGGAAAAGAGTGTACGCATTCTGAGAAAAAAATCTGTAAATGTGTGTCATGTTTGTTTGGCCCTTTTCCTGTTTATATTTTGACGTCAGAAGTGTGAGCATTTTGTATAACCATAGTTTACAAATGAGTCCTTACCAAGCATGACAGCGCAGTTGTTTAAAGCGCTGTCTACTGTCATTTCTCAGTATGGCTCCTAAGTCGTGAGGTCGATACCCGCTTGGGGTTTTATTTTTTTCAGACTTTTTTTGCTAATTTGTTTTCATCAAATAGTTTATTGTGCATTATATTATTTTATTTATTTAATGCAATCGTCTTAGCATAGCGCATTTCTATCATATACTATAATTTATAGTACAATAGGAAGCCAATATTTCGACATAGTCCCTTTAAATATGTTGATTCATCTGAAGTATATACCGGTATTTGTTGCAGTTGTATTAGCACTACACAAATGGTGTCAGTCCAGACATATCATACATTGCTCAAAAAAGGCATCATCACTTGTCCGAGTACGTTATAAAGAAACAACTACGAGAGACATTGAACTTGGACACGATGAAAATAAGGTCAACTACACAATTATAGCAGATCCGCTTAACATAAACCTGAAAGACGAATTACAGGCTATTTTGGAACCGTTGTGGAAACAGCATGCTCATTTTATTGGAAAGGGAAAAGATGCACAGGGCCTTCAGCACAATGGCCTACATATTCAAAATGTACGCCGCGTTAATAATAGCCATGTATTAAGACTGTACAGCTGTCGAAGAAACACCATCAGGAAGTTTGCTGCATCCGTTGGCGGTACACTCAAAGGACTCAACGAGTATCAGCTGTTTCCAGCTCCGAAACCAGTTCCAACAATAAACATCCCTTTTGCGGAAACCGAAACAAATCATGTTGACAAAACAATTAATGAATACTATTTATTTCACGGGACCGAATCAACGAAGGCAGAATCTATTGCCAAGCAGGGGTATGTCGTCGATAATTGCAGGCGTGCTATGCTTGGAAGAGGGATTTATTTCACAGACAGCCTGGTGAAGGCTGACCAATACACAAGCCCAGGTAAATATAGTACCCCTTAATAATATATAATTATTTATATTATTATCGACTGAAGTAATTTTCTTCTATTGTCACCCACTATTATTCGTATCAAAAAGGTAAAACCTACAAACGCATTTAACTTAAGCAAATCGTACAGTTCATATCGATGGCTCAGCGCTAAATTTTGCTATATACATGTTACCGGTATACAACATAGACTTAGCCTAGTTTTGCGCTGACCCATCGATATAGGCCTACTCCATTTTTTTCAGATGTCAATGGACTATGTTGCGTGATATTAGCGAGAGTTTTGCTCGGAGATTTTGTGATTGCGAAAGATACGTCTGCAATCCCATCAACATCTCAACAGCCACCTTGCAAGAAATGTTTGGAGAAAGATTGTAAAGGCAAACACAAAAACGAAAGACCCAGATTCGACTCGGTCGTGTACACAGGTGGCCTGTTCAGGGAATTTGTTGTCTTTGACAACTGGCAGGCATACCCAGAATATTTAATTTACTACAAACGTGTGTAAGACATAATTATGTAACATAGCAGTGCTCCATATAACTTTTTGTGTACATGATAAATGTATACTCATCAACAATTTGTTTTGTTTGTTTGATTGGATTTTTCGCCGTTTTTAACAGTATTTCAGTCATATCACGGCGGTCAGTTAAACTACTCACACATTTCCTGCGCAAGCTTAGCCGATCTAAGCGGTTTACCAGTACTAAGTGCACATACCTATGTCAGTAACTGACAACTGCCCAACTTGAATCAGAGTTAGGGGGATAATGGTCGTAGAAATAATTTCATGACCAATCCCCACACAAGTTATGTGGCCGGCTGGGGTTCGAACTCACGATCACGAGCTGGCTGGGCCCAGCTTCAACAAAAATGTATGCGGGTAAATATACGCTCAATCCAAAATGTATGGAGGTAAATGCAGTTTCAGTCTAAACTTATTACGGACAGTCGGAAATTGGTAAACTTAAAATTGCAAACGAATGCAAAATATATAGTTACGCGCTAAATAGTGTAGTAGACGTTTCAAGAAGACTATAAACATGATTTATATAAAGATTTTTTACACATCCCGCCTTTATAAGTCGTAATTAAGATACGTATGTATGCGTCTTATCTAGTCGCCTTTATAGAACTTTAAGATTGTTGCAGTCTCATTTTCTCTGGTAACTTTTCATCAAGTAGCTGACGCATATATTTAGGTAGTTCACTATAATATTGCTTAAATATATCATAACATGAAAACCAGTTTTTATTGTAAATATCTGGTACTAATTTTGTTGTTTAATAGTATTATTGTATATACACCAGTGAAATTCCGTAGCCTTCATTCAACGATATCTAATTGACTCAAAATAAAATTAATTAAGTCTGTAACTTAGTGTTGATACTGAACAAAAGTGTGAATCTCATCTATACTTTTGTAAATAGCTTCATCGCATTGAAAAGTGTCAACATTTGGTTCTAAACGGACTTCCTGCATTACATTTGTTGTCTAGGAAGCAAGTTAAAACGGCCCCAGATTAAAAAAGCCCCAAAATGGTTAAAACGGCCACAGTTACTAAATAAATGTGGTTAAAACGGCCCCATTATATTTTAGCGATTTTAGTAGTTTCAATTTATGTGCAAACAACAAAAAAATGGTAATATTTGTTTATTTCAGTTTATTGCATAACAATTAATCTGAAGCATACCACAAGAAGAATACAATACTGAAAATATATATCGATCACAAAAAATATTAACAGTCTTTGGAAAATTAAGATGTGTACCTGAATATTAAAGTAATTTTGAAATAAATCGATTATAATAAAAAACATTTACACATATATGCTATCCTGTAAAAACACTTCTGTAGATTAATTTTGAAATACAGTGATCATAATAAATAAGCATTTAAATATATTTATTTTCTGGATCATAAGTGTACCTGAAACAAAAACTATGAATTACATTTAATAATATGTACATTATTGTCAGTTTTATCACTCATCATCACTGATAGATCATCATCGTTCATCGTTTGTAAATATACATACCATGCTTTTAACAGACGAAAAATTATGATCAATTTCGTCCAATAACTACTCATTTGTTGTTTTCGTTTGTACAAATTTGTCATTCTTCTTTCGTACTTTTCGTACTTTTCGTCTATAACTTATAAGTCCCTCCTCGGGGAGTGAATCTTGTTTATAAACTACGTTGTAATTTACTATATATCTACTGTTTGATATTCATATAGAATTATTGAATTATTAACTACGTGTTTGTTAAAATTCTTCTGTTATAAAGTGTGTATATATGTACATATATTATACGTTGTCATGTGTTTATAATTGTTATGCATTGGATCATGTTATGAGGAACATGTATATATGTTCAAGTAACTGAATAAAATATTCTGTTCTGTTCTGTTCTGTTCATCTTCGCTCTACATCGATCATCATCAGTCAATGAAGCTGGTCATCTTCCGTGACTTGACGTAACGTACAACTGGACGATACAGGTTGGACAGTTTCTTCAGAAGTCCAGTGGTAGACAATCTATCCGCTCTGTAACTGAAAAAAAGAATACATCAAAAAATTGGAATTATAATTACAATTGATATAGTGATACAAATATATATATTTATTTTGACATATTGTACATTATAAGATAAAGATAAGAATAATAAATAAATAAATAAGGCATTGTTATGGAGTAAGATAATAATTGGTGAATTTACATTACCTGTTCCATGCATCGAAAAATGTTGGATAGCGTAACTTAGCGAAATAATTTTACCAAAAAAATCATAAAAACGGTGTTACATTGAAACGCTGTTTTATTGTATTTTTCAAACAGCTGACAATAATGTTGAAAATCAAAAGACATATTTGAATTAAATTAATAAAAAGTACATGATGTATTAATACACGTATATACATTCGTTTTACATTAGTTTTAACACCATTAAAACGATTTAAAGATCGAAAATCAAATGTTTTGAAGGATTGCCGGTATATATGAATTCGTTATAATCCCGCTTTACAATCAATAAACGTTAAAAGTTAATAATATCCATTTTATTGTTTGAGTTAGGGAGTTGGATAAATTTATGAAAAGATGGTTTTTCATAGTAGTATTTTATTAAATAATATTCTAGGGTCAGACAACCATTTACATATTATAACATAATTTACAGTTTACAGTTTGTCCATTACTCCGCACTTACACTATTTTTTCCATTAATAAAGATATTTCTGTTTATGTGTCACCAGATTTTGTAGGTCTTCAATATCTGAAGAGCTGAAGTGAGGGTTTGTAGGTGTCACCAATTATGTTATCAGTGTGCTAGACATGGGGCACTTTCAGGGTGATAGTGACACGTTTATTACACTTTTTATCGATGATTAATGCCAAAACAAAAATAAACGGAAAATATTAATTTTATACAAATATATCAACAGACTGTATATATATAGAACATGATACATGACTAACTTAAGTATGTAACGAACAAGATACATTAAGAAATTGATTAAGAAATGAAATATTTCATATATAGAATAAAAACAACATAAACAATTAACTTACAATAAAATAAGATAAAATAAAATAAGATCAAATCAAATAAATTAATTATTTATAAACTATTTAGATAATTAAATATTAAGGAAGCAAGTTTTATGTTGTAAATAAGTTACGTTTCAATCTTCCAACTATTTAAATTAAATAGTCATCCTATTTGTAGAAATAAAAACAAATTCATTTCAATTGCCTTAAAATATTACTAATACTTAATACATCGCAATCATATTCATAAAGTAGTACACACTCACACACCCACAAAACAACAATCAACTTAGAAACAACAACAACAACACATACATCCAAGGAACACACGTTTTTCAAAGCAATAAATTGATTATTTTCACTGTATTTTCCGAAACAATTATAATCGTAAACTTGGTTATTTGTGAAGCATTTATGATATTATATCACTGCATTCAGAACAGAACAGAACAGAACAACACGTTTATTTTCACCCAAGTATATACATATACAATAAGGGCAATATAACAAAGCTAACTATTTAATGAATTATTGACTTCCAATAATTCTTTCGTTCGATAAAGCGTTATAATGATCGATATATAAGGGGGGTATTTACAATAACAAGTGATAATACTAATACAAATACTAAAACTAATACTACTAATAATAATAGTGATAATAATAATAATAATATTGTTATCAACATAACATCATAGTAATCGTACGCATAATGAAAGAAAAAAGGGCGATCGTAAATAGTCGTGATCGCGTCTATAATCATCATCATCTTACTGGCACATTTATTTATGGTACAAAAATGCATTTAAAAAAAATAAGTTGGTAATATTTTGCATTCTAGTATATGTACATTTAACAATAGCGATAAGGCAAAGGTACATTTTAGATGATATGTTGTTAACTTTTGTTATATAAACAACTGGTTAAGTAAAAAAAATTAAATGACATTTATGTCGAGATGAGTGCTTGAGAATATGGGTTACACAGATGTTAAAGGATCGCATAATCACATAATTTGATACAAACCGAGATTGATTTATGATAAAGGAAGACTGAGTATAAGCAAAGGTTGTTAGGAATGTCATTGGTAGCTGGTGGCATTGGCCGTCTAAATACAGTAAAGCACAGAATCTAAATAAATAAATGCAAACATGAATTATTTGACTATTAAATGAATAGCTGTTTACAGATTGCTATTGGTAAACATGAATTATTGACTATTAAATAAATAGCTGTTTACAGACTGCTATTGGTAAATGGTGGCATTTACAGTATACAGCTGGGACATTTGCAGTCAGAAGCAGTATATTAATGAGAACGTTTTAGCAAATAAAGCTGTTGTAAAAACAACTACGGCTTAAACTTGCTGAAAATAAAACAAATAAATTTGCTTGTATCTTTTAATAGTTGAAGCGAATCAGATGATAGAATTGTGTTAAGGGTAGCTTCCTGAAGGTTATGCCCTAAGAAACGTTCTCTTTCAGTTTTAAAGAAATCACAGTGAAGCAGATAGTGATGTTCGGAGCCAACTTGACCAGAGTTACAGAGTCTACATGTTCTCTGATCAAAGGGTGTTCCGTCATATCGACCTGTCTCGACTGGAAACCAGTGATTAGCAGTTCTGAATTTAAAAAGGTAATTAGATTCATATTTTGTTAGTTTTGTAAGGTAGCCTTCAAATATTGGGGCTGTTTTAAAACTTGTATATGTTTGTCCTTTATGACTTTGTTGTAGTTGAATGTGCCATTGAATTTTAAATTGTGTTAGTAATTCGGTTTTGACTTGGCGATGTATATTGTTTTGGGTTATTTGGAATTGGTTGTTCCATAAATGACTTAGGTTTACTGAGGTAAGAATTTCATTTATTTTGTTAGCCCATTTAAAGTCTGAGTTTGGCAAGTTCATCATATATTTGTAAATTTGTAGTGATAATTTCTGGTCTTTGCCTATTAGAAGTCTATTCCAGTATGAGATCATTCGGCATTTGATGTTTAATGCTATGGGGTGTCGGCCAAGTTCGCCATATAAAAAAGCTATTGGTGTTGATTTTCGAGCATTGGTGATTTTTCTGAGAAAGTTGTTATGGACTTTTTCCAGTATATCTATGTTTTCGTAGCCAAATATTTCAGAACCATAGGTTAAAATTGGTAGTACAGTGTGATCAAATAGTTTTAGAGTGAGGTCAATTGGTAGATTTGCGTTGTTGGCACGTATGTATAGAAGATGCATTGCTTTGGTTGCTTGCTCAGCTATATGTTTTCTCGCATTAAGGAAAGACCCATTGCTGGATAGAGTTATACCGAGGTAGTGGTAACGATCTGTGATTTCTACAGGATTGTTGCCTAATTTAAAATTAAAATTTTGTAGTTGTCTTGCACCGAATACTACAATTTTTGTTTTGTTTAGATTTATCTTTAGATGCCAGTTGACACAATAATTATGAAAGATGTCTAGACTGTTTTGAAAATCTGATTTAGAGTCTGATAGAATCACCGAGTCGTCAGCATAGAGTAGGACAAGAAGTTTAAGCCACAGAGAAAGAGTTAGGGGATCTGTTAGTTCTATGCCAACCGAGCCATTATAATGCATATGTGTTTGAAGGTCATTCAGGTACAAGGAAAAGAGTAACGGTGATAAATTTTCTCCTTGCCGGACACCAATTTCTGAGATGAAGGCTTCTGATAGGTTGCCGTTAGAAGAGATGCGTGATTTGATGTTGTGATACATATTTTGAATTAGTTGTAGGAATTTACCATTAATGTTGTGTTTGAGGAGTTTATTCCATAAGCCAATTCGCCAGACTTTATCAAATGCTTGAGAGAAATCGATGAAGGCACAGTATAGTTTCTGTTTTCTTTTTTTTAGTATTTCGATTAGTGAGTGTAATGTAAAGATGTGGTCAGAGCATGAATACCCTTTTCTAAAACCAGCTTGATTTTCATCTAAACTATTATTTTCATTTAGAAATTTAGTTAATCTGTCATTTAGTAAGGATGTAAAGAGTTTACCTAAGCAGCTCAAAATAGTAATAGGTCTGTAGTTATTTGGGTCTTTTGGGTCACCTTTATTTTTGTATATGGGTATGATAATTCCATTTAGCCAGCTTTGTGGGATAAATCCAGTTTCCAAGACACAATTAAATAATTTACAATAGACTGGAATAAGGAGATGTTTAGTAGTCTTAATGAATTCATTTAAAATGTTATCAAATGGGCTTGGTGTTTTAGAGTTTTTGAGCTTTTGGATACATTTTTCAATTTCTTCGTTTAAAATTATGGCATTTAATGTGTTATTTGTGTTGTTCAGATCTTGGTGAATTATGTCATTGAAGCGATTATCAACTATTGTGTTGGTGTTAATTTCTTTGAAATGGTCATAAAATTCTTCTAGTGTTGGTGTTATGCTAACTTTAGTTTTTGGTTTTAGTTTATTTAGAAAAGACCAGTACTGTTTAGGGTTTTTATCTGTCATAGAGCGTAGTTTATTAGACATGTTTTGTTTGCTAGCATTGATATGGAAGTTCATTGTGCGTTTGTAGTGTTTACTGCAATTTGTCATTCTAAGTTTGTTGTCTGGGGTTTTGTTTTTAATGTAGTAATTTTTGGCAGCATGGTAATTCTTGCGTGCTTTAGAGCATTGGGGGCCAAACCAATGTTTTTTATTTTCATGAGATGTGTTATAATAATGTTTATTGTTTTCAGGATATGTGCTGGTGTATGCCTGATTGAAGACTGATTGAAGTTCATCGGTGATGTGCTCTACTGTCTGATGGGAATGAGGGTATGTGTTCATTTGTGTTAAAATTTGTTCTACTTTGTTTAGGTTAATATTGTTGACAAATTGATCTGTTAATTCAGGCTTCCATTTACGTTTCTGGTTAGTGTTTGTTGGATTTTTGGTGGTTACGTTTGAGCATACTTGATGTGGGGTATTTATGGTCCAAGCAAGGGCATTGTGTCCATCTGAAAAGAGTGAATCTGTTTCAATTATATGGAAATCAGAAATATGGTAAAAGCACTCGGATGAGGCAATAACATAGTCGATGGTTGATTTATTTCTAAAAGTTAATATGTCAGTGGCATTCTCTGGAGGGAGTCTTCCATTGAGGATGAAAATGTTGGTATTTTTACATAGGTCGATAAGGCGAAATCCGTGTGTGTTTGTGCGATGGTCTTTAGAGTTGCGATTTAGTGGAATTGATAATTTTTCGAGTGTTTTGTATTTGTCAAGTTGGCTCTGCATGTCATCATCAATATTAAAAATATCATTTAAATGGGGATCTGATATTGCATAATCTCTCATACTGCCAACTCTGCCATTAAAATCACCTGCAAGGAATACATATTCATTTTCATTACACTTTTGGGAGATTTCATTTTCAAAGACCATGAAATCATCTTCATTAAAAAATCTTGAGTTTTCCGGTGGGACATATACTGCTCCTAATATTAAATTTTCTTCAAATTGTGTAAATGTTTTACAAATAGAGATCCAAAGTACATATTCAGAATTAGATTGTAATATTTTAACAAAAGGGGTCAGTTCATCTTTGATAAAGATTCCAATGCCACCAGATTTCCTTTTATATTCCTGTTCTCTGTGTTTAGCTAGGTATTCAAAGTTATTTATTTTAATAATATCATGAGTATCCGTATGAGTTTCCGATAAGCAAAGTATGTCATAATTGGTCACAAATTCAATAAATTCTGGGTAGTGTAGGCGTTTCTTGAGTCCACTAACATTTAATGTTCCTAATTTTATATTGTTTCGTTTCAGGTCAGAGGATAGTTCTATCCCCCCACTGTCCTAGTGGGAATGGTTGTTGGCATCTGGGATCCTGTTAATATTGGTCGATTTTGGCGGCATGTTCGTGTCAGTTGGATGAGGAGTGTCCCAAGGTCGTTGTATGCTCTGGGCTATCGGTTGCGAGGACTGCATTAGAATGGGAGCTCTTGGCGATACTGGAGCATGGCTGCGCGCCTGCGCTGCCCTTGGCGGATGAGGAGATACTGATTGTGTCCTCCTGGAGACATGCTTGGCACTTTGCACCAGTGGTGATTCAGCTGATTTATGAACTGTTGTGTTTCCGGAATTAACTGTGGGTCCATTTAATGCTGTGCCGGGAAGTGAAGGACTCACATGTGTTATTCTGGGTTGTGATGCTTGTCGGGGTTGAGTTGGCTTGGTGTTGAAGACTAAGGGACGATCACTGACTCTATTGCCTTGAAGTATATGGTTCCAGTCGGGGAATGTATCTTCAACCACCTTACCGTCCATTACAATCTTAGCCGGGAAGACCATTGCAACTTTACTTCGTGGATTGCTTTCACGGAGTTGTTTGTATTTAGGCCACAGAGCTTTCCGTGCCTGGGTGATCTCCTTTGGGTAGTCCCGGTTAATGCTGAAGCGCGACCCTCTTAAACGGTTTGCGTGTGCAAGGATGTTTACTGTGTCTTGGTAGTCCAAAAAGTTAACAATTATGCCTCGTGTGACTCCCCTGGAGAACTTTCCAAGGCGATGCGCTCGCTGGATGTGAGGACATGGTGTTATGCGAAGCTGTTCGGCAAGGAATTGTGCGACGACATTTGAACAGATTTCGTCTCTTTGTTCGCTGAGTCCGCCAAATATAAGGTTATTCCTTCTACTACGGGCTTCAATGTCGATAGATTTATATTCTAGGAGTTTGAGGCGTGTATTGTGCTCAGTGAGTGTTCCTTCAATACCTTGAATTTTCATATGCATTTGTAGGCATTCATCAACTTTGTGTTCCAAGTTTTTCATGTGTTTAAAAATTTCAACCAATTTGCCGTCAAGAGATAAATCTTCAAACTCGTGTTGGCTTGTTTTAATTACACCACTGTTGCATTCTCCACCTGTATTTACTCTGGAACGTTTCCTATTTGAAGTGTCATAGTTCGCGCTATTTCTCGCCTGTGGGATGAGGAAACGGTTTTGGGTGATAAATGGCTCATCCTGCGAATTTTCATTGCTGTAACTATCAAAACTGTCCAGGTGATCCATACTTGCAAGTTCAGAGTTGACTTGATGCTTTTTACTTATATTTATACCGAACAATAGAGATTTCTAAATACCTAGTTGAAAATTGGCGACTGTTTACAAACTACAAACTACAAACTACCGAAAGTATTCAAGTGTATTCAAGTGTACTATTTTTCTTTCGTTTTCACGGTTTATTCCCATCTGTTCAACGGAAAGTAATTAATCCAGCTGATTCATTTCGCACCTGTCACCCTTGCGATTTGCGACTCGCTCATGTGTGGCGAAGAACAGAGAAATACCCGTCGTGAGAACTTGTCAATTAACAGTTAGTGACACAGTTGTTGAACTTTGCGTTTGTCTCCAAACCCGAGACAAAGAAAAACTAGCAAACATGCATTTTCCAAGTCAATATTATAGTTTTATAGCTAAAATGTATCTATAGCGATAGAGACTCACATGCGAATCACATATATCCAATCGTAGTCCGTATACACTGTACTAGAATCACTTTATTCCAAATTCTTATTGCGCTTAAAAAACATCGACTAACTACACCGGAAACGGAAGTCACATTCAGCTAGATATGCACCACGAAACAATTAAGTTATTTACTCATATCCGGAAGTAAGCTACTCAATATACATTTTGAAATAGTATGAATACATTAAAGATGTCGGATTAAACAAAAAAAATTTGTCCGACAAAGATGTTTCAATTAAAAAGAATTCTTTATTCAATATCCAATTAACAGCAATTAGCACATCTTAAAGAGCCCAGCTATTCTTTGAAATCCGACAAATTTAGGAGAACCACTTTATGCGAGAATAGTTTGCCAATTTAGCGGTATTTTACTACTTTTTCTGCAGATTCAAACTGTGAAAATATTTACCAAGAATGACAACTAATGGTAATGTTTAATCACATCATTTTATTACAAATCAACAAACCTGTTTATTACAAATTCGAATCTAAAACTGATATACATGCATTATACAATTTAAAATCCCAACGTAATAACTAATTTTGATTGTTCACAATTTGATCATAAATGTTAGGACGTTTTAACCATATGTGGGGCAGTTTTAACCAAATGTGAGGGAGTTTTATCCATATTTGAAAAATGTGTGGCCGTTTTGACCACTTTTGGGGCTGTTTTAACCATTTTAGGGGCCGTTTTAACTTGAGGCTGTTTTAACTTGGGGCCATTTTAACTGAAATCCGTTGTCTTCCTCATAATTTCACATAGGACACTTAATGGTCTTGTTTATATATTATTTATATATTATGATAAAATAAGTATAAAATAAATATGATATAGCCTGTTTGTTTTATTGTTATATATATTAATCCGGGTACATATAAATTACGTACCAAATTATGTTATATAAATACAGAATGTCACTCAAGATACCATCGGTATAGCCTGTGCAGTGTCAACTGAGCAGGTACACATTCCTGCATGTGACACACAGCTGAATGAATTACCGTAAATTTTCGCGTATAGGACGCCCCCGCCTATAAGACGCAACTTAAAATTCAGGTCGTAGTTTGTGGAAAAAATTCTGGGATTAAAAAGCTTCTAAATGCTTCGTAACACATCAATATCTTAAATTTTGCGTCCATTGTTTATCAACACCGAAAATATTTTTGTCGTGAAAATCGCTATCCACAAACGTGGATACATTACACTAAATGTATTTTTGCTGTATTGAGAGGTGTTGAGAAGTCTCAGTGTCAACACTTTTAATTGCACCATAAGAGCTATTTGTTTGTTTGACAAACACGGAGAGTTCTGCAAGTATTATCAATGACACAGTGGTTATTGTTTGCAGAGTAATACACACGGTGTGAAGTAGTTTGTCAAATGGTGTTTAAACTACGGTTCGTTTGACCCTGATTCTTATTTCTTATGCATTCTGTATTATTGCACATATATTTTAATTTCGTAAAATTAAGAAATAAAATATAAAACACACAAAATTAGAACTATATATTATACTTTTAAACAATCACAATATAAAACATCACGAAACGTATCGGGTACGAATAGTTGCTTATCCATGTATAAGCGTCTTAGTGACGTCGATCGAGCATCTATTGAAAATGGCGGCCAAAATGCTACGGATGATATTTATAATAGAAACGCTAGGACTTTTTTTCTTATATCCGCGTATAAGACGCACCGAAAAAATGATACAATTTTCGGATGAAAAAAAGTGCGGCTTATACGCGAGAATTTACGGTAAAACAATCGCACTCGCCCAATACGCTGTGTTCAAAGACAAGAGGACCATGATGGCCCATAGCGCCCACTCGAGTATTAGTAAAATGACAAGAGATTAGCTCTGATATCTGAATGTCAAAATCTACAAAATGACTTACATCTGGCAGATTACTTAGGGTTGTTGACCTGACAATACTGATGCCTGTCCAGCTTACTTCTGTAGTTAATCTGGCAACTCGCTTTTTACAGAACATAACAGAACAGAAAGTTTATTGATATAACTTGAACAATTACAGTTCATCGTTACACATACAAAATAATAATTAATAGATAGGCGCATGCATAGCAATGCGAATATATGATTATACAGGCCATGCTCAAATTAAACGTGTGCATTTAAAGCATCAAATCTCATTTTAAATGCATTTTTACAGTATAAGGCAAGTTTCAAAAGAACTTTAGAATTTGTACTTGTTAATAAAAGTATAAATGTATGCATACTAGGTCGGTTATAGAAATATTTGTTAATGTATTTTTTATAATATTAATATAAAGAGGACATACTGTAACAAAGTGATACTCGTCTTCTATATCATTTGCGTTGCATATAATACATTTACGTTCATTTTTAGGAATATTTGCATGTCTACCAGGTTCAATTTTTAACATATGAGATGAAAGTCTTAGTTTTGATATATAAATCATTAACTTTATAGCTTTTAACAATGTCTAGATAATCAGATAATTCAAATCTTTGTTTCAATTCTTTATTTAATATTAGTGAACTCTTTATATTCAAATCATTTCGCCACAAACTTATGTACATGTCAATAAGTCTGGTTTTAAAAATGGGAATAAATACATTAATATTTACTGATTCCGGATACATCCATACATCATAAAACCCAGTATACCGAGGCAAGTCTCGCACCTTTGACAACCATTTGTTACATCGAATTACATTTTCTGCATCGCATCTCATATATAATAGTGTACTATACAATATGCAATTTGTTTGTTTAACAGTATACAACTTTATAAAAAATTCTTACATAACGAGTTATATATAACGGGTAACGTCCAAGCTCCCCATACACTGCTGCATTAGAAGTACTCATTTTAACACCAAGTATTCTTTTCAAAAATCTTCTATGAACTCTTTCAATATCCTCAGCATTCGAAAAACCCCAAACCTCACAAGCATAACAAAGTATAGACGTGACATAAGAATCAAAAAGATTAAACATTATTTTAACTGGAACATGCATTTCTTTTGTAATTGAAAAAAGTGACCCCATAGCCTTTAAACCCTTATCTGATAGAGTTTGAGTAGTTATGGGTGAGATTATTCCCCTTGCAACAAACCGACGTCACAATTAAAGAAATCTGACAACGAGCCCATATGTTTAACACATAATTTAACTTCATCGTACATCGATTGAATAATTTTTAACAATCTGCCGTTTATTCCACTCTTAATCAGCTTATACCATAATTCGTTTCTATATATTGAGTCCAAGCATTTCATTAGGTCAATATAGCAACAATATAATTTCTTTGTACAACTAAGTTGTTTATCTATAAAAGCTTTTAGTAAAAAAAATTGCATCTACCGTGCTATAATTAGATTTAAAACCGAACTGAGCGTCCGTGAGCATATCGTTTGCAGTAGCCCATTTATTAAGCCTTTCGTTTATAACGACAGTAAATAATTTTGCGAAACAGCTCACTAATGTTATGCCTCGATAATTATTGGGATCGAGTGAGTTGCCTTTCTTATAAATAGGTATAATAACCCCTTTTGACCATGATTTTGGAAATGCCTGTTTTTCAAGTATATAGCTAAATAATATTTCCAGTGGTGTATCAAGGACATCCTTTCCCCTTTAAAATATTCGTAAAGAATATTATCTATTGAGTGTGATTTGTTACTTCCCAGTAGTTGTATTGTCTTTCGTATTTCTTCTTTTGTGAAGAAATCGTCTAACTTGGAATGTAGCTGACGCCATGTTATTCGTGTTTTGATTTGTAACATATTCGTTAATGTCTTCTTCTTCGACAATGATATTTGACGAGGTCAAGTGTTTAAAATGGTCAAAAAACGAATCGATGTCAACATTATCGCCTGTATTATTAACTGATTTTTTCTTGAATAGTTTCCAAAATTCTTTTGGTTTTTTCAATCTCATATCATTCATTTTAAGATACTGGTTCCTGTTATAATAACGTTTTGATTGTCTACATTGGTACTTGTAATCCTTTTTCGCTATTAACATCATATTTCTATTATCACTATCTTTATACAAATTGTATTTGTTCAACTTATCAATATATATATTACGTTTTTGTTTACATGTATAATCAAACCATTTATTGTGTGCGTTTGAAAATTGTGCACATTTATTTTGTTTATAATGTATTTTAAAATACTTATTGCCACTATTATTTAGATACATTGTGAATCGCTTGACCATTTCATCAGTATCTAAATTATTTTCTTTACAATGATATAAGTCTTGACATAGCTGATCAACTCCTGTGGCGATATCTAATAAAAACTGATCACCATAATTGTTATCCCATTTAACGTAATTGCTATCTGTGTTGACGTGGGAAACAAATAATTTCGTTTTTATTTTCATATGAAACGTTAACGGTGCGTTTTTGGAAAATTGAGTAAAATCGTGTTCGCAGAAATTCATTATATTGTCAAAGTTATTGTAGCTGGTTAACAAATAATCAACAACGCTCTCGCCGTTATGCGTAAAACACGTAAATTTGCCTATGCTCGCCTCGCTGCCTATTTGACCGTTACAAATTCGTAAATCACGGGCTTTACATAATTATAATAATCTGTCACCAAAAGCATTCGTGCGATAGACACAGGAAACCCGAGGAATGCGAACATCTATGTCGGCATCGTTGAACTGAAAAATATTGCGATCATTTTGCACAAAATCCGATTTTTGCCCAACTCTCGAATTAAAATCACCACAAGCGTATACTAATCCTTTGTTTTGAAAATTGCATATGTCACTTTATAGTTGGAAAAATACATCAGTATTGAACATGTCATGAATTGGTGAGTTTTCAGGCGCTATATAGGTAAATAGTAAATAAATGTCATCTTCATTCTGAAAAAAAAAGTATTATTTAATGTTATCCATAAAATGAAATCGTGATCTTTTTAAATAAGTTAACACCTCTGACAATATTGTTCCTTATATAAAACAAAATTCATCCACTGTTACGTTTAGTTCGTCTATTTTGATATTTTCTTTATGAGTGAAATAATGTATAACCCTGTAATTCAATATTACTGTTTTTACAAGTCCACGTTTCACTTAAAAATATAATATCAAACTGGTTTAAATATTTTGTAAAATCACTGTTGGCCCTTTTCTGCTGCGTTAGTCCCTCAATGTTCCATGCAACGCACCGTATGCCACTCTCGCCCCCGTCCTAGCGGTTTTCTGGTTTCACTGGTTCATGGTAAAGTGTCCTGTTTATGTACAGTTTGTCGCCAATGATGTACGCATCTTTTTACAAATGCCTGTCCGGTATACTTTTGTTCACTTGGCAATCAACTGGTGCGATACAGATGCAACTAGAATTGTCACATAAGTGACGGATATACCCCCACAATATGGCCTTGTCACAAAACTGTGGCATCCATTCGAAAGAAATGGACACAATGAGAATGTTTAATTTGTGAATGATTAACAGTGTTTTTGGAAAAATTTAATTTCAATAGGAGCCATAACTGTCAACATTTAATGGTTTGTAACCAAAGTCGAACCTGACCTGTATTTTATGGTGTTACACCTATGTACCAAAAATAATTTAAATATGTGGAGCCTTTCATGAGTTATTGTCCTCACCATTTTTGGGGGAATTTAATTCAAAAAGGGGCCATAACTCTGTCATAATTTAGTGGTTTGTAAACAAAGTAGAACTTGACCTGTATCTTATAATGCTACACCTGTGTACCAAAAATAATTTAAATATGTGGAGCCTTTCGCACTGTCTGGGATCTCTGTAACACGAGCACTTTGATGTGTGGGTAGTAAACACGTTTTTAACAAGGTATATCGTACTTATTATGTTCATTTGTTAAGCATCCTGTGTATTTTACTGTTAGGACCGTGTACTGAAATATACGTGTACATGTATTATGACTAATATTATATACATTTCTCTAAATTAAATTACTATACTTCATGCTCCAGAGATGGTTGCGTAGATATAATGTTTATAATATAAACGAAAACATGTGTTCAAAATATCTGCAAACGTTATTAAAGTCTTAGACAGATGTATGCCTATACCTTTTAAGCTCAGTGGCGATTTTCTTACGTGCTTTACTGACTTCCTTGTAACACAGCGAATTTAATTCAAATAATGTTATTATTGAATTTCCAATTCAAACAAGAAGTAATGTCAATTAATAGACAATTTAATAATTACAAACAATATAATATATGACAATAATAAATCATATGTAATAATTCATATAATATTCATACAAACACATTCAAAGTAACAGACAGAGTGTTAATAAAGATTAAAGCACATTACTAACCTGAAAAAATTACATAAATAGAGAGAGAACAGAACAACAATCAAAGCACAATATTAAGCTGAACACATGCATAGTTCATACACCAAATTATTGAACAATAATAAGCAACTGTTAGCAAATTATCAATTATACGACGCAAATTATAACCTTTTCTACAAGAACATAATTTTATACAAAACTACATACATATGGGAGGGTGGGACTGGGAAATTCAAAAAAAAGTTACGCTGTGTGTTCGACGCTTACAAAAACAAGTATGAAACAATTTTCAAATCTCGTGCGCACGAATTTACTAATCGACCAATCACATTAAAGGTGAAAGTTTAATTCTATCAGAATACTATTTTTAGAAAGGTACATTATAAACTTGCGTCCAAAAAATTAAACATTTTAAATCAATATTAAAATTAGCCAATTTTCATTCCAAGTTTCGTTAATAGCTCATTCCAATTTTTAAAAACTAAAATAAAATACAAACACCAACCTCATGCCAAAAAAGCAAAACATGCACAAAGTTTTTTTTATAAGCAAAGCAATTTATCTAAAGGAGCAAAGCAAAACAAAGCAAAGCAATAAAGACAAACAATCTTTAGTAAAGCTTATTTAGCACAACACACAACATACATTTTCTTACCGACAGTCTTTAGACTATAGGGCGACTTAAACCAGTTCGTCTAATATCTGTGAATAAATAATGTTTACATATATACATATTTTAACATATAATTATAAATGATCAGAAATGAAACTAGCTATGTCTATCTTCTTCTAGAGACATGTGCAAATATTTCTTATAAGCTTCTGAGGACCAGTCACCTAAAAGCTGAATTTTATCAGCTGAAACATTCAATCTAAAAGCAAAGGATGCAAAGCCTCTTCTAAAAGAATGAGCACAATATGAATTTGGATCTACATCACATTTCCATAAAACTTCACGAAGCTGAATAAATGTTGTATGTGACTGGTCTTCCTGACTTCAATGCAAACAGAGGAGATCCAGATCCAGTAGGAATTTTACTTATCATATCTTTAAAGGCTGCCACAGGACATAACGGGAGCTTTTAACAGCAACAAGAGGAGCAATCAACACACGTTGCCCAAACTGAATAGTTTTTGTCCATTTCGTTTGAACCAGTAACTTATTCTGTTCAATTGTAACATCGCCCCTCAAGAAAAACTTTGGGTCTTTTCATTCTTGTAAAGTTGCTGGAACTAAATTGGATTTTCTAGCCAAGAGAAAAAATGCAAAAACAAACACCAAAAGCGGATGAGTTAATATCAGATTTATCTAATACAAGATAAATTTTATCTAAAGAATAACCAGGTAAATGATGCATAGTACGAACTCCACTCACATAATTCCGAATTGATTCGACCGATTTAAAAGATCTACTAAGGAACTGAACATACAGTTGTAAAGTAAGAGTAGCTGCAGGAAGAAAAACTAACCCGAAATGGCAGCAAAACAAAAGAAATGATTCCCACTGGATCTTCAATTTTTTCTGGATCCCTCAGCGTAACCCCATCTATTGGATGCTCTTTTTTTATCATGCTGACCGAATGGGGAAGCATTTAATCGCCGTTTTATCCGTCCATCCGATTTCTTATTCCACTGCCATTCAGTTTGTCCGGCTGTCAAATTATTTTTTTCCGACAATTTTATCCACCACACTCCATATACTTCCGTCCTTCTGTCCGGTACTTCATTTCCGCACAAAATCTCAGGATATATGCCTCGATTTCAATGACACTTTATATGCAGCAGAGTTGACATGCGCATATTTTCAGGTCGTTCCGTTCTGGTGAATTGCGAAGAAAATATTGCTTTTTATTATAAATTTGACATTTTAAAGGGGCATATCGATAATCAAAAAAGTTGTCACAGTGACACTTTTCGCGGGTGGAAACATTAGTAGAACTACAAAAATGTATGAAATGTACATTTTGTATAGCTACAATCATGCGCACTTTTGATCAATGTAGTCTAGCGTATGAGTGCGCAATTGTGTAGGCGTGAGTTCAAATCCTGCTGGAACCGTGAATCGAAAAATCTTTTTTTTGCGTAGTGTTTGTTTTTTATTAATTCCATCAATATATTTTGCTGACAGAAATATTTTCGAGACAAATGGGAATATTGTACTGTTTTAATACGTGTTATATATTTATGATAAATTCCGTCGATATGCCCCCTAAATAGGAAATCGGCGTTTCCGAGATCTCATGACTGCGTGTGATTTTTAAATGCATTTTTTAAATCTTTCGTTTGGCAATATACAAGTGCAGTTTAATGATAAAACGCGCTTTATCTATAGTTACCATTAAAAAAATTACTTTTAATGGACACTTAAAGACGTTCGCAACAAAAAGAAAATAATTGGGTTAATTTCCCATTTTGCTTCGTTTTTTCTTTATTGTATATAGGTTACAATATACTAATTTCATCTCTAATTCTTTAATGTAAATTCAAAATAAATATTTTTAATAGTAAAAGTTCATTAAGAATGTATAAAAATCAAAAACACATTATGCAATGTATTTCCATACAAATTGAGCTCAGAAATGATCCATTAAATATCTCCATTATATTGATACGTTGTTTATGTATGTTAAAACGAAACAGGAAAAAGGATACACGGGTACCCTATCTGAAATCCAATATTCCCCAAACAAGTTCGGTGAGCCATTCTTTTTATTAATGTTTTGGTGTAAATATACATTGGCGCATGTCTGTGCGATATTTTAAGAAAATCTGGAACAAAATATGCATTTGATAAAATGAAGTTTCAGAGAGAATTATTAGTTCCCATTTGTCACACTTAAATGTCCAGTCAAATTCATTATTTAAGCAGTAAATGTAGGTAAAACGTTTTTATTATCGACATACACATGTATATTGCTAAACAAAGCATGTACAAACATATCAGTTGAAAGAACCATAACCTTGTTTGAAAAATAAATATCCTATATACTTAAAACATTGATTAAAATCCAAACTGAAAAAGGGGCTTCGACAGGTAACGAATTAACCCAATATTTCCGGAACAAGGTCGGTGACCCCTATTTTTAAGACGGTTTTAGCTTCAGTATACACTGACGCATCTATGTGGGATCTTTTAACAAAATCTGTTGTTTGGAACAAAAGATATAAGAATATTTGATACATTATTGATGTTTTCACAGGCAAATTTAATGCAAAATTCACCTCGTTTAGCGTCCATTCAAGTCATTTGGTAAATGATAACTGTAGATAAAGCGCGTTTTATCATTAAACTGCACTTGTATATTACCAAACGAAACATTTAAAAAAAGATGCATTTAAAAATCTACATCTTTTTTTTAATATAAACGCTTTATATTATTCCACATTCTAAGTAACACAAACTGCAAAAAGACTTCGACAGGTACGGTATTCAAAATTCAATATTTCCGGAAAAAGGCCGGTGACCCTTATTTTTTAAGACTGTTTTAGTTTTAGAATACATTGATGCATGTTTGTGCCAAGTTTTATGAAAATCTGTCGTTGGAAACAAATTGAAGGAAATTGTTGCAAACGTCTTTAATGAGGTTAATTATGCATTAAATATGCCTTTGAAAACATCTATAAATAATCAAATATTCGAATATATTTTGTTCCAAACGACATATTTTGTTAAAAAATACCATATACATGTGTCATTATACTGAAACTAAAACAGTGTTAAAAAATAGGGGTCACCGGCCTTTGTCCGGAAATATTGGGTTTTGAATAAGGTACCTGTCGAAGCCCCATTTCAGTTTGGATTTTTATCAATGTTTAAAGTATATGTAGGAGAGCTTTTTTTCAAACAAGATGATGGTTCTTTCAACTGATATGCTTTTATATGTCTTATTTGGCAATATACAAATGTATTTTGATAATAAAAAAGCTTTACCTATATTTACTGTTAAAATAATATATTTGGCTGGACATTTAAGTAGGTCAAATGGGTACTAATAATACCTTTTGAACGTCATTTAATATGCATCAATATATTTTGTTCCAAACGACAGATTTTCTTAAATTTTCGAACATACATGCACCTATGTATAGTTACATCAAAACATTAATAAAAAGAGTGGGTCACAGAACTTGTTTGGGATATATTGGACTTTAAATATGGTACCTGTGTAGCCCTTTTCATGTTTCGTGTTGATGTAAACAATGTTTGAATTGCCAAAATAGAATGAAGATATTTAATGGATCTTTTTTCTTAAACTAATTTGTTTGGCAATACATTGTATACGTGTGGTTTTGATAATTATAATGCTTTATGAACTTTTAACCATTGACTGGAACTTAATGCCCAGCAAGCAAAATATATGGGGCCCACATGGGCAACCCATATGGGTCCCGTACGGCATGTGCAACCGGGAACCATGTGGCACCCATATGGGAAGCCCATATGGGCTGCATATGGGTCCTATCTGGGTCCCATATGGGCTGCTTATGGGTCCCATCTGGGCTGCTTATGGGTCCTATCTGGGTCCCATATTGGCTGCTTATGGGTCCTATCCGGGTCCCATATGGGCTGCTTATGGGTCCTATCCGGGTCCCATATTGGCTGCTTATAGGTCCTATCCGGGTCGCAATGGGCCGCTTATGGGTCCTATCCTGGTCCCATATGGGCTGCATATGGGTCCTATCTTAGTCATATCTTGGTTACATATGGATTCTATATGGGCTGCATATGGGTCCTATATGGGGCCCATATGGTTCGATTTAATCGCATATGGTAGATTTACTGGATCCACCCTGTGTTGTGGAAATGCTTGCCTTTGATTGTTTTCATTTAGGTCTAGGTTTCCTTGCAGAAAAGATATACATCATTTTATACATGTTTATATATTTATACATATTTTAAATAACAACAAAGAAATTATCATCAATTAGATGCATTTTTAGTCATTAAAAAACATACATATACAGATGAAATGATTATAATCATTAATGAAATAAAATCAGCAAACAGGTGATCAATTCTATTGCATCGGCATGCATTACAAAATCATAGATGTTAATACCACAACAACAAAAACAAAAAAAAAAGAGAAATATATTTCAATGTAAAGCGTATGTGGTTCTTAAACAAGTTATTTTGTTATTTCAAACAGAATATGAATATTACCGACCGTATTCAACTGAACAAACACAAACTTTGATAATCTACAACGGTATCTTCTTTATGTAATGTATTGAAAAGACCTTACACGACCTTCGATGATGTACTTTATATCAATCATACATACAGTATATGTATTATATAAATAACACATGAATGAAAGGGTGATATTATATAAATATTGACTTCCTTGAGGGTGACAGTGCTAAAGCCTCGGTCGACAGTGTTTGTCAAGGGTTGACGAGACGCACTGTTACCCTCAAGGAAGTCAATATTATTTTTATTATACCGAACAATCCCGTATCATTTGCATACCGGGCGACATATCAAATTGTTGCCCGCTGCAGATTATATGCATTATATAGAGAAATAATAAAGTGAGGTATAATAAAAAATAATATCAACCCGAGAAATGTTATATCAACCAAGGCGTTAGCCGAGGTTGATATGACTTTTCAAGGGTTGATATTATTTACGTTACCGTCTCAGCAATGCGTTATCTATTTTATTATACCAAACAATCCCTAAACCACCCTGAAATGATAAGCTTCGTGATTTACTTACATTTACTTTAATGTAGATTTTACTGTAGTAATAAATGCTACGTAAGCTGAGGCTTGATATTACCATTTCAAAATACAATAGTTATCTAGTTAAACAATGCATAATTAGCCTTTCTGTACTTTCCAAATCTTTGCATGACCTTTTACTGGCATGACCATTCAGTGTGTACTGAGCTATATTTAGACGTGTCAATTTTAAAGATGGCGTGATCGATATGAAGTTTCTATAGCACGTTAGTTTAAATCTGTTAAAAACATGACACAGTTAGGGCGAACATTATCGTGTGATTCAAAAAGGAATAATATACAGTTGATGGAAAGTGTTTAAGTGATATTCAGATCACATAACACAAAAATGTGCGGCATAATATGTAAACAAAATGTGCAGTGACGACACAAACCAGTTTTCAATGGACTGATTACATAGGATTGTGTTGTGTCGTGTTTAAACACAGAATTAAAGAAACCATGCATCAGTGATGTCTACAATTATTTTGGACGCCAAGATTGATAATCGGATTCAGGTTTGGAGACAAAATACGAATCTAAAGATACATTCTGACCAGTCATGGCGATTGCGAAAACACATCGCGTTTCTGGTTAGCACGGTTCACATGCAGACGATTCACAAAAGTAAACAAAATGTAAAATAAATAATAAGAGTACAAAAATCACAGTAATTTCATTGAGACCATAATGTCATATACATGTACTATTACTGTCATTGCAAATTAAATGCAGATTAGATATTCATACAGAGTATGAATGTTAATCATTAACACAAGTAGTAAACAAACTGGTTGACACACAAATGAGAAAAACTTACACTCCCCAAATGTTCAAATATTGTAAATTTCACTGAAAATGCACTGAAAATGCAAACTATATTGATATCTCATAAAATTAAATATTAATTTCAATATAATAACACCCATACAAGAAAACTATTACAGGTAACTATTTGATTTGTAACACAAGCAATAAACAAATTATCGCATCAATAATAGAGAAAGTTGATCGTGCATACAATGCATTAATTGTAACTGAAAATTGAAGTATTTTTTAGACAATATACGATAGCAAGTTACCAAAATGTTAATAATTCACAGTTTTCAATGCGTAGTTTCTGTATTTTGTTCGGTAACATGCCCATTAGAAACACTTTCTGCAAAGTTTTTTTTTATTAATATATTTCTGCACTGCTCCTTTAAAACCCGGTCGCGATCGTCAAACAATAGTAGATAATTTTATTTTGGCATTAAATCCAATTGGTGGCGAGCCGTAAAAATACGTTGCAGCGCTGCCTGATAAACAAATCACTAACTTTTTTTAAGCTTAATTAAGTAGTTATCCGCAAGTTTTATTTCTTTGTCTAAGTATTTCCTTAATTTTTATGTCTACTGTTGGTGAAAACGGGCTCTGGGCTTTCACTGTGTGTTTAAAAAAGCATACAATAAGTTGCTGCCTGACTGAATGCAACATATGGTCCAAAGAATCATTTGAGGGATATTTACTTTCGCTTCCTTCATAATTAGCGTCAGTATGTGATGACTTACCGGAAGCATATGGAATTTGTTTATAAATTATTATTATTTTTTTAATTCTAACATAAAATAAAATTCGCATTTCGTTGTTTATCGGCCAATAAACAACTCTTTGTTGTTCTGATGCGTGGCTTATGCCCTCGTAGTTTAATTCCTACGCATCTGAACTCCAAACCGTTGTTAATTGGCCGATAAACAACGATAATGCGAAATTTATTTCTTAAGTCCAACATAAGTTGGTAGTGGATCAATCTGCTTAAAAAGGCTTTTCTGTAGAAGATCGTGCTATCAGTCAGATTGACCGCTTGTAGTTCTATCATAACCTGCTAGCTGTGTTAAAATAAGCGTATACAAAAAAGTGTTCAACGCTGGATTAATTGTTTTAGTATAACTCATTTCTTTGTGCAATGCTTTTCAGTATCAATGGGGCGTTATCAATATATCAACTCGTTAGTTACATGAATCCGTTTGCGATTCTGATGTAACTAAGTCGCTTTCTGTTGCAAAACATTGAACACTAACGGCATTGGATATATAAAAAACGTTCATTTGCTATCTTAAATAACATTTATAGTTATATTATTTATTAAAACTCTCAACTACGGCTAAATTTGACGCTTAGCATCAATGTTTTCTTAGTGACATTGTAATGCCGCGCAGTAATTGAGTGCCCATTCTTTGCGGGACTTTTCGCTAGACTCAGACTATTTAAGAAATTTTGAAACGTATTGAAACGACATGAAAACCAAGCGTCGCCGTTACAAGGTGTACTTTTGAATAACATTCAAGCTTGTATTATATCGTTAGTACATACATGTGTGATTGTCTGTATTGCATACGAACAGCTTCATACGATCTGCCGCCAGTATTCCTAATTTCAAATGTGACTCACCACGTATTGAATTGTCACGAAATTGTTTTCAGTAATGACCATTATTTTATCAAAGCAGGTTATGGGCAATTTTTTTTGTACGGCTAATAAATACTGCATTACTAATTCTGTTGTTTAATTGTAGATCTGAAAATGATGCAAGGGAGTCGTCCGGCGTCCGCGACTCGACTTCCGTCAACGTATCGGCGTCCGTGACGGGATCATCGGCCGTCAGTCATTCTACCACCGTGACGGAGTATTCGGAAGTTCGTGAATCTACTTCCGTAAACGTATCGGCGTCCGTGACGGATACTTCGGACGTCCGTAATTCTACTGCCGTCAATGTATCGGCGTCCGTGACGGAGTCTTCGGAAGTTCGCGAATTTACTTCCGTCAACGTATCTGCGTCCGGTACGGGATCATCGGGCGTCAGACATTCAACGTCCGTCAACGTATAGGCGTCCGTGACGGAGTCTTCGGAAGTCCGTGACTCTACTTCCGTCAGCGCATCAAAGTCCGTGACGGAGACTTCGGTAGTCCGCGAATCTATTTCTGTCAGCGCATCTATATCCGTGAAAGAGTCTTCGAGTGTATGTCAGCCTACGTCAGTCAGAAGTTCAAGTGCCTTGAAAGCCAAACAAAGAGTGGGATTTGATCCCAAATGGAAAGACACTAGACCTTGGCTTCAAGACAAACGTGAAGAAAGACCGAGTGGATATGTGACTGTTATGTATTGTGATTTGTGTCGAAAGCACAAGTCAACGGGAAAGAATGGCAGCAATGTGTGGAGTGAAGTTGGCTGCCAGTCATTAAGACTTGACAAGGTTAGGGAACATGAGTCGTCGGAAATGCACAAGCTTGATGTTAGACTAGAGACAGACAGCCAGTTGAATATCACGTCTGCATTCAGTGGCGAAAAGTTACCAATGATTGAAAACGAATTTGAACCAGTGAAAAGTGTCACAAAGATTCTTCACTTCTTAGTTTCCCACAACATACCACATACTTCTATCTACAAAGACATGGTTAATTTCGCTACAACTGAACTGGAATGTCCATCACTACAGTTTCTAGAAAAAGGAAAAAATTGCCCAATACACCAGCAAAACGACCGCCAATGAACTAATAGAATGTATGGCAAAGGACATAGAGTGTACCTTAAAAGAAAAAGTGCTGAAAAGTCCCGGATATGTGATTATGGCGGATGAAACGACTGACGTTTCCAATCACAAACATTTAGCCTTTTGTGTTAAATATGTGGATATCGAGAGTGGAGAAACATGCTGTGAATTTATTAAAAACATACAGATTGGTGACGGAAAAGCAGAAACAATATTTAATGAGACCAAACAAATTATTGAAGATCTAAGTGTTGACAAATTCGTGGCTTTTGCTTCTGATGGATGTAACACAATGGTAACATATGGGTCCAATATGGGCCAGCCCAAAGGGGCTTGCCCAGAAACAGCCCATATGGGACCCATATTTGCATGTTTGCTGGGTGTCTTACAAAGATTTATATGTATTAAATGAAATTAGTATATTGTAACCTATAAACAATAAAGAAATAATGAAACAAAAGGAGAAATTAAACAAATTATTTTATTTTTGTTGCGAACGTCTTTAAGTAGTTGTTACCATGGTAAATGACTTCATGGTAGAAAGAATTTTCACAGTATTTGCAGTGATATTTGACTCTAAGGGAATGTTCTACTATCCGGTGATAGTCATACTGACACACAGCAACATTCATGAAGACGTCTGTTTCGTCTAAGTCCACATCATTTTCCTCAAATCTAATCTCATTTATGTTGAAAAATCGTCCCGCTACTGCAACAGGGTCTACATGCAGCCGTTACTCAATAAAAGACGTCGTCCTTATGTCCGTTACATTTCTTCAGGTGTTAATTTGTTTCTAAAATCAGTGATGTAGTCATATTTTGCGTACTGTAATGCATATACACACGGAAATAACTATAAAACAAAAAAGTCGTTTAAAATAAATAACCTAACTATTAATATACTTTTCTTTAACATAAAAAGCAATCGGTCCATTATCAAGGTAGATCTATTATTAAATCAAAAAAGAAAAAAAAATGAAAAAAAATTGAATTAGTTATTATAGCCAAACCTCTCGTATCTCCTAACAGAAGCAAATACTAAAATTGTTCAGTTAACAAATGATTTTGTCACAATCCGATTCAGGTGTTTCCCTGGCTTGTTCTAACTCTAATTACAAAACACAACCTACTGCTAAGTCGTCCGACAACCGTGACCGAAGATCGTCCCTTGTCAATTTCTCGTGTTACCGAGATCCCAGACAGCGTTTCGTGACTTACTGTCTTCAAACCGCCGTGTTTTTAGGGAATTAAAGTCATGAAGGGGCCATAATTCTCAAAATTTAGTGGTTTGTGGCCAAAGTCGAAATTGACCTGTATTTTATTATGCTACACATGTGTACCAAGAATAATTAGAATATTTCAAACCATTCTTGAGTTATCGTCCGGAAACCATGTTTTTAGGAAATTTAAGACGAAAAAGAGCCATAACTCGCTCAAAATTTAGTAGTTTGTAACCAAAGTTGAACCTGACCTGTGTTCTGTGATGTTACACATGTGCACCCACCATTATTGAACATGTCAAGCCTTTCTTGAGTTATCATCTGGAAACCATGTAAACCAATCGACCGACAAGCTCACTCCTTTATCCCCCCCCCCCTCTAAACTTCGTTTGTGGGAGTATAATTATGGTCGAATGGGCTTAGGACCAAGACAAACACCACCTGAATATAGGGGCTTCATCAAAACACCAGACGAGTTTCAAATTAATAATAATATACTATCAGAACGCCTGCATCGTCAGACGAGCAATCGGCGACATGTTTAATATGCTATTCACACTTATATGAAATGGAGGTACATCCAATTTTTGCAATAGCATGAGGTTGAAGTATCCATATGAAATGTATATACGTTTTTTGTGTTCTTATTTTTACAGAACAGTAATTAAAACAGTGGTGTGTGCCATTGTTACGTATATCATCGATTAGGACTAGGCCGAAAATAAAATATAGTTTGTTTCCCCTCCCGCAACCCAGGCTAATAAAGGGTGGGTCGGTAGGGCGGTCAAATATTTTATTTTTATACACAATAAGTCATTTTCATTCATGTTTTCCTTATGTTCGAAATGTTAAGTTATAGTATAAATTCTTAATATTTTCGTTGTAGTCGATTAATAACGTTCTGCTTATTTACGAAATACTATGTTCTAATTACCTTACAATAATTTATCAAAATTGAACAAACAATAACATACGTTAAACACAAGAGCGTTAATAATAAAAGCCTGTTAAAATTAAGGAGTAATAGCGTGACGTTTCAATTTGCCGGGCATCCAAAACAGAGCGCTGTTAGCAACAGCCATAGCAACGGTGACTGTCCAACTGCGGCTAGCAGTTTGTAGCTAAAAAGCGTGTTGCACGCATAGCACGTGGATAGTGTTTAAAAGCATCAATCTGTAATACTGTATCTGAACAACGCAAATGCTAGAACATAAATGAATTATCATTATATGGAAATAAAAACAAATAGGACTTTGTTCATTAATAAAAAGAAAGCAACATAAATTTTTTTATAAATTAAAATAAAAAGAAAACGCGCTGAAGTTTATTACTTTCATTTTTGACAAGGACTTTAGTTCCGCTAATTTTCATTCAAATGTTGCCTCAGCCAAAGTTTTTGCATAATTCTAATCCGTGTGCATTGATGATTTTGAATAACACTTTCGTTAATTATGCCCCCCTTCGAAGAAGTGAGGGTATCATGCTTTGCACCTGTCCGTCCGTCCGTCGGTCGGCGATCACAAACGGGCGATCACAAAAGCTCACTTTGTGCTCAGGTGAGCTAAAAAACAAACAATAAAAAATGACCGACTTCTTAAAATAGACAGTATTTAAGCGACGTCACGCACATTCAAAATGATTACTCACGTTGTGACAATTGTGAAAACGAAATAAATGTAGTAATTCTGATAATTGTTCCGAATATTTATTTAATTTTGATATATTTATTCAATTTCTGGATGTTCTTTCATTATAAGAGCTACACGTTAAATGTATTTATACAAGAACTTGATGTTGCGTCTCTGTTATATTCTTTAATGTCCGTGCTATTGGTTGCCTATTTTCGGATGTAACGATATTCGGATATAACGATATAAATCCGGTGGTCTGCTCAATATCGTTACAAGCGGAGTTTACCGTATATAAAAGTTGCTGTTTACTGACATAGACCAGTTGATCCCTCAAATACGCAAGGTATTTATGCCCGATAGCTACACTATATAGGGCATCCACAAAAATTTGCAGGGCCCTAATTATTAATATGATAGTGTTGAAGGCACAAAATACATATAGTAAGACGCTAATTTCATTAATAATTTGGTCTTATTCAACCCCATTCTCCCTGCTAGGGAGTTTGCATATTGACCTTTTTAGTGATACATGATTCACAATTTAAAGTAAAGTTAGCAGGAACTATGTTGGTTCTAACAATCAGCCATTTTGTTATATTATTTTTCAACTTTTCAAAAATCAATACATGGACTGGTTGACATCAAAATGAATTTACTACTTCTTGTTCGTTAATCAAACTGACAAAACAAAATCAATTTTTTTAAATGTTACTATCGCTTTAAGATAAAAGTGATAAAGAAATATAAAACTATTTTTCGGGTAGCATGCATAAATGCAAGCACATTATTAGGTCCGAGGCTCATCACAGAAGCTAAACATTTTATTTAAACATTAACGTTAAGTGCTTTCAAAATGCAAATTAAGTATTTAAAAAAAAACCAGGAGTTAGTGAGAAATAACATGAACAGGAATTGTGAACTATGTATATTTCAGCAACCTTAAAAATTCAAAGAAAAATCATTAAAGCAGAACATCCTGGGACAGTGCAACCTAGCTGTTCTTGATAAAGGAGCCTCCTATTGTTTGATTGAATACAGGCCAGTACTTGCTGAGAAATAGTCTGGGGAAACACTATTTACTCATTTCAGCAATCTTCAAAGTCCCAGAACTCCAAGAAATATCATTGAAGCTGAAAGCCCTGGGTTATGGATGTGTGATAATCTGGGTTATTTTTTATCCCAATTCTGTAGAGGATTTTACAGCAAAAATAGAAGAACAATTATCTACTTTTTAAAAGGGGAGTAGGGCCTAATATCGGCCCCCAAAACACGGCGCACACATACTTTTAAATGTTTTTAATATGCAATGTAATTTAATATTCCAGACTAGGCTAAAAAAAAGTTAGTGATTTGTTTCTCAGGCAGCGCCGCAATGTTTTTTTTTATGGCCCACCACGAATTTGATTTAATGCCAAGAAAACAATTATTTACTATTTTTTGACGGTTGCGCCCTGGTTTCAATGGAGCAGTCCAGAAATACATATGTTGATAGCATTAAAACTGTGCAGAAAGTGTTTCTAATGGGCATCTTACCGAACAAAACACAAAACTACGCATTGAACTCTGTGAATTTTTATTAACATTTTGGTAACTTGCTATAGTCTATTTTCTGTATGCGACTTGTGATGACTCTGCAGTAGACCAGCATGTACAATATAGAATATTCCGTTCGTACCAAGCGCTTTTGGACAATGCTTTTCGTAAATAAGAAACAGATTTTGAACGAATAAACACCATAAAGGTTCATAAGAACTGTTACTGAAATTACGATGTACTGAATTAGATCCCATGGACAGCGGCATAAAATTAAACGAATCCGCATTTTAGCATAGCGGAAGAAGAGTAACCCAATAGAGATTTCGATATTTCCAGTAACTTTCTTTCTCTCTGATTTAATTATATAAATCGGATATACATGTACACATATTGCGAAATACTGTGTAATTTATAAATAGAAAGTCATATTCGATTGGGAACCTTTAAAAATATCGTCTAGTTGTTGATTTAAACTTTTGTTTCGTAAATGCTTTTGCTTGCGTAATAGCATTCCATACTTTTTTAAAAGAAAATCTGAGTCAATTATTACGGAAACAAAAGCATTTACGAAACATTAGTAAAGTCCTATGGAAATAAACGAAAATGTCAACTGCATTGACAAGTGTTGATTTTCCGTTCCAAAAAGTATTGGTGATTTATTGGAAAAATCATTCCTGTTTTTGACAGTCATAAAAATTATGAATAACAAAAAGTTAATTTCTATAAATAGAAGTACATTGATGTTGATGGTATATCAATTTGAAGACACTTATGTTAATTATGAACATTCAAATTGATTGCCTTTTTACGTCAGCTTGCATTAATGACCATTTGTGATTAATAAATCTATATTTATAATTTTATAAAAAGGGATGCTTAGGTTGTTGTTAAAACTTAAACATGTCTTTAATCTGTACTTTTGTACTTGTTTCAACAAGCCATTACATAGTGCCAATAGAAAAGAGTAATGAAACAATTCATTATTTTTTTTAGCCCTACTAATCATCGAACAATCGGTTTCAGTTTTCTAGTACACTAGTAGCAGTTATTTCATAGTGATCTGCACCGTTGCCTATACCTGGAAATTTTCTCTTGGAGGAGTGTCACGCACTAGAGCAGGGGTGATTAATCACTCCAGACTCCAGTGTGCAATGGAGGTTCTTCTGGACCAGATATGTATAGGGAGCACATTAATTACCACAAATACCTTTACATTTAAACTATTTATTTACAGAAACTGATATAGATCTACTTGATACACGCATGCAAATTAAGTATTCAACAGAATGTGATATATATTTTTCATAAGTATCTTCATATGCAAACAATACAACAGTAAAAGTCCGTTTACCTATAACATCAGTTAATTGATTAAAACAACAATGCCTTCAATGTCCATTTACGTCATGATCCATGCAGCGTATATATATAACATAAAACCTTTAGTATTCGTTCTTGACGCACAAACGCTAATTTAAAGGAAGAATCTTTTATGTCATTCAAGTAAGTAAATAACACTCCAAATACTTCGCGCACATACGCACACAGCTAACCAGACTTGGTATCACTCATATCGAAACCACACCGGCTCATGGTTTGCCACACGGGCTCTGGGATTGCCACACAGGCTCGGGGTTCGCCACACAGGCTCGGGGTTCGCCACACAGGCTCGGGGTTGCCACACAGGCTCGGGGTTCGCCACACAGGCTCGTGGTTGCCACACAGGCTCGGGATTTGCCACACAGGCTCGGGGTTGCCACACAGGCTCGGGATTCGCCACACAGGCTCGGGGTTGCCACACAGGCTCGGGATTCGCCACACAGGCTCGGGGTTGCCACACAGGCTCGGGGTTGCCACACAGGCTAGGGTTGCCACACAGGCTTAAATATGCCACATAGGCTCTATTCTTGACAGGTCTCCCCCACTACAAGCCACCTATGAACAAATGAAGTCAATAAACCTATGCCCTACATTATTCAGTTCAAGTTGCTACCCCAACATAACAACGCGACTGGACATTTATACACCCAATACATGAGCTTTACAAAATACACTTAACCTTAATTACTCATACGTAAATGGCAGTACTATGACAATTAGTATGTGAACTGTACTTACATTGTACATTGCGGATCAAATATCTCACATCCCCATTTCCTCATATTCTCACACAAAACTAACACTCAGTCATCTCCAACTGATCTGGTCTCTACAACTGTTATTTCCAGACTGAATTGAAACAATGAATCTACCCCCCAGCCAAACAAAGCAACATCAGAGACTGGTCTAAATATCAACACCTTGTCACATTCAGAGCTATGGTTCAAGCGTTTCCCTACCGTTATCAAAACATGGTTCTGGCATCAAAGTAAACTAATTAGGCTACACGTCAACATAAACACTAAACAGGAACAGAGTCTCACAATTTGCTGGGAAACTTAGCAAAATTTAGCCGAATAACGGGAATGTAAAGTATTTTATTAAAGGGGTATGTAGAAATTTGTGACATACCTCCTCTCTCCAGATGAAAAATCCCATTTTTTCATTCGTCTGCGTCCGCAAATTTCTTAACACAATAACATCCAACTTACCTCCCTATTCCACAATGTGGCTACATGCATTCTCATATACGATGACTAAGAGTACAAAAACTACAAAACTACATCTTAATATCAAACAGCTAACGTTCTACAATGTGGTAATACTTACATCAAGCAAAACAAGTGAACTCAGGCAGAGTTCAAGCGATTCTACTTAGGTAATCGGCTCCAACATTTTCACTTCCCTTTATCGCGTCCACTCTGAATCTATAACTCTGGAGTGCCAGTGCCCACCTCATCAGTCTACCATTTGCCACATTCGACCTTTCAAGATATACGAGGGGCGCATGATCTGTCTGTAGTACAAACTCTCTCCCATAGAGTTGCTGTTCAAACTTCTGTACTCCCCAAACGACTGCCAAGCACTCCTTCTCTATCACACACTGTAGTTCCTATCCCTCGGTAACAGTTTACGACTCGCGAAACTTACAGGAAACTTTGTCCCATCGTAGTCCTGCAATAGCGCCGCTCCTATCCCGTAATCTGATGCATCTGTTCTGAGATAAAACATCTTGTCTTCATCGGGCAAGCATAAGATAGGTTTACTAGTCACTGCATTCAAAAGTGCTTTAAATGCATTTTCCTCAACTTTTCCCCATACCACCTTAGTTGGTTGGAACTTCTTCGTCAGCTCAGTCAGAGGGGCGGCTAGTGCTCCAAAGTTAGGAATGAACTTCCTATAGTAGCCAACCAAACCCAAAAATGATCTCACTTGGGTCTTAGTCTCTGGTCGACTGCTCTTCCTGATTGATTCAATTTTATCTTAACTTGGCTTCAGTTCGCCTTTTCCTACTTCATGCCCAAGGAATTCGACTCTTTCGTATCCGACCTTGCATTTCGATGGTTTGATGGTAAGTCCTGCTTGTCTAAGACGTTGCAGCAGTGTTCGCAGACATTTTACATGTTTTTCCCATGTGTCTGTGTATTCAATAATATCATCGACAAAGCTTTCAACGTTCTCAAGATCAATTAGTACTTTCCTCATCATCTTGCTAAATGTTGCACCAGAATTTATAAGGCCAAATGGCATCCTCCGAAAAGCGTATAGACCGTTCATTGTCACAAATGCTGTGATTTTCTTGGATTCTTCACTCATTTTTACTTGCCAGTACCCCTTTGTCAAATCTAATTTCGTGAAATAATGTCCTTTACTCATTTTCACAAACATTTCATCTGGGTTACCTATAGGTTCGGCAGCAAATTCTGTAAGTTTGTTCACATTTCTATAGTCGACACAGAACCTGTTTGTTCCATCTTTCTTCTTGATAATCACGACGGGTGATGCATAAGGTGAATTTGTGCGTTCAATAACTCCCATTTTTAACATCTCATCTATTTCTTTCTTTATTTCTTCTCGCAGTGCATGTGGAACTGGGTAAGGTCTAGAACGTATTGGTACATCCGTGGAGAGTTTTATTTCGTGTTGAATAACATCTGTTTCTCCAGGAACATCTGTCAGTACATCTTTGTACTATTCCAATACTCGTGCAATTTCTTCCTTCTGTTTTCCCGTTAGAGCAGGGTTGATGTCAACATTTGCAATGGTCTCCTTTGCTTGAAGTGTAGGAAGATCGATCTTAGCACTTCGCTTCAGATCGATTCTATCTTCCTCATCGAGTTCCTCAACGATCGATGCACATGTCATTTCCGTCGTAGCATCGTTGCTGTTTCTCTCATGGTATCTCTTGAGTAGGTTTGCATGGTATGTTTTGCATTTGCCATTCACCTCTACAATGTAATCGTAATCGTTCAGTTTCTCGTTGATGATGTAGGGACCCTTAAATTGCATCAAGAGTTTGTTGTTGTCGGTTGGCAATAGAACAAGTACCTTTTGCCCTGTATGCAAAGCTTTCTCCTTCCTCCCTGCGTCTGCGTACCGTTTATACCTCTGTTGATTCACTTTCAGTGCTTTGTGTGCCAGCTTGATTGTTTCGTCAAGTTTGTTTCGTAGATCCAGAACATATTGATATGTTGTCTTCGTCTCCTCGACGTGACTCTCTTTAGTCCATTATTCTTTCAAAATAGTCAGGGGACCGCGTACCGTTCGTCCATACAGCAACTCGAAAGGTGAGAATCCCAGACTCTCTTGTGGAGCTTCTCTATATGCAAAAAGCAGAGGGGCTATATATCTATCCCAGTCTTTGGGCTGTTCCGCACACATCTTCTTCAACATGGTTTTGAGAGTCCCATTAAAACGTTCTACTAACCCATTGCATGCAGGATTGTATGGAGTGGTCATGACTTGTCTCACTGAGATTAATCTTGTTATCTCTTTAATCAGGTCACTGGTGAATTGTGTTCCTCTGTCAGAAAGTATTTCTTCGGGAAACCCAACTCTACTAAAACATTCCATCAAGGCTTCAGCCACTGTCTCCGTATCAATTCGTTTCAGTGGTACTGCTTCTGGATACCGTGTCGCATAATCTACAATTGTAAGAATGTATCTCTTGCCACTTGATGTCGCTGGCTCAATGGGTCCCACTAGGTCGATCGCTACTCTTTTGAAAGGTGTCTCTATGATTGGCATTTTCCCAATCGGTATCTTGCTAACTTTCCCCTTGGGGTATGTCTTTTGGCATAGATCGCACGACCTGCAGTACCTTGATATGTCTCCCTGCATCCCTGGCCAGAAGAATTGTGACATGACCTTCGCCGTAGTTTTTCGTACACCTAAATGGCCTGCCATCAATGCATCATGGGCGATTCGCATAACATGTTCTCGATACGCCTTTGGTACAACCAGCTGGTCAAAGTTCTTTCCGTTGTCGATCCTTGGTGACCTGAAGTGACGGTATATTAAACCTGCCCTTTCTTCATACCAGTGCTCTCCACCGTTCTTTGATCTTTTCTTGTCCGCAGTGGTCACCATTTTGCGTGCGGCTGCTAGAGTCTTGTCGCTTTTCTGTCCCTCTTTGAGGTCACTAACGGTCACGTCGCAAATTTCCCGATGGGTTTTTAATGTCTTTGGCTTCACCTTTTCAGCCGCCTTCTGTGCTCTTGTCTGTACAACACTTCCAAGTTCTACGGTTGCTTCCTTGTCGTTCTTATCCACGTGGCTTATGTTTCCGATTATCAGGTCATAGACAGGATTTTTCATGCAAAGTGCTTCAACTCGGCCTGTGAAATACGGAGTCTCAACATCAATGGTAGCCACAGGAACATTACGTACTGTACCGTCTATCAATACGCAACTCCTCCTTTCGCCTGTGTATTTGGAATCTTCTACCAACTCAGCCCTGACTACGACAGTACTACAACCGGTGTCTCGCA
Source organism: Congeria kusceri (assembly GCA_027627225.1). Taxonomy (NCBI): domain Eukaryota; kingdom Metazoa; phylum Mollusca; class Bivalvia; order Myida; family Dreissenidae; genus Congeria; species Congeria kusceri. The sequence continues at coordinate 18,508,016 of CM051033.1, read as the reverse complement.
AAACCAAAACCTTTTGACTTCCAACGAATCCTTCGCATACCGGCATCTCTCTGAAGGAGTCTTTGTTTTTTGTCGAGCTACACGCAGCACTCATTATAGGAAGTCTATGGCCGCATCGAAGTGTAACGTCGTCTTCACTCCGACAGCATCTGTCCAATCTTCCAATACACGCACCAGCTATATCCTTGTGGGTGTTTGCGTATGCGGTTGCTCGCGTATTACCCCTACGACCGTATCCTCCACGCTGAAAACCACCTGTACCGCCTCTACTGAATGTTTTTCCTCTGCCCCTTAAATTTTGGTAATTATTACTCACCAGGGCGGCAGCTCTGTTACGCTCCGGACAGTTTATTGCCAAATCTGGACCCTTACACACATAACATGCCCTTACCTTTTCTGTTGAATTCATTTCATGGCGATTTCCAGTCGGCGTATCATGGGCCTCATTGTATTTATCGGCTAACTCTACCATTTCCTTAATCCCTTTTGGATCCCTCTCCTTGAGATAAGTAGACAATGGTTTACTCACCTGTTGCAGCACTTGCTCTCTGAACATCAAGTCTTTCATCCCTTCACACGTCTGCTCCGTCTCGCTTAAGTCGACCCACCTTTCAATATAATTATTTAACCTCACAGCAAATTGTGAAACTGTCTCACCACTAAGTAATCTCTCTGTACGGAATTTTGATCTGAAACCTTCTTAACCGAAAACGTTTCAACAGTGCTACCTTAAGCTTGTAGTAATCTAGAGCATCATCTCGGGGCATTCTACTATACACGGCTAAGGCATTGCCCTTCAGATGTGCGCTTAACGTTGTTGCCCACATGCCCCTGTCCCATTTAGCTGAAGTTGCAAAACGTTCAAAACGTTGCAAAAAAGAATCCATGTCATCATGAATCTCATCGAAATTGGGCAATTTGGGCAATTTTGCGGCAACACGCCCTTTCTCACCACTCCTGTCATTACTCTCATTCACCGCTTCACCACACTTAACTCTCTCTAACTCAATCTCCTTGTCTAACAATTTTGTTTTGTTCTCCTCTTCCCTCAATCTCAATTGAATTTCATCTTTCGCAATTTCTCTTTCACGCAACCGCTCCTCACGCGCATGCTCGCGGTCTTGTCGCTCAAAATATGTCTGCTTCTCTCTCTCTCGATATACTGTCTCAATTCATCTCCGCTTAAACCTAACAATTTAGCTGATTTAACAAAAGGTTCAATATCCATGATTCCGGATCAATACGTATACAAAACAGATAAAAATACAATGCAGACAAAAATAGATACACAACACTGTTAACCTGAACACAAACAGGCAAATTAATTTCAAACAAAATAAAAACAAACTTCATAAGACAATCAGTTTCCAATTCAAACAATACAATTGGCTGCAGATAAATCGGCTTAAGACAATTCAATGTACAGTAAGATTACTCTCCCTTGAATAGTAACACAACTATGTGCTATTTAAACTCTGTAAACTGATCCCTCACCGACCACACACAGAGGTCTGCAGAACTAGGTACCTGTGTTAATCTGAGGTTTAAGAGTGTTAACTTGATAATGATTCCCTCGTTATCTGGTCCTGCCGGGATCACCAATAAATGTCACGCACTAGAGCAGGGGTGATTAATCACTCCAGATTCCAGTGTGCAATGGAGGTTTCTTTTGGACCAGATATATATAGGGAGCACATTAATTACCACAATTACCTTTACATTTAAACTATTTATTTACAGAAACTGATATAGATCTACTTGATACACGCATGCAAATTAAGTATTCAACAGAATGTGATATATATTTTTCATAAGTATCTTCATATGCAAACAATACAACAGCAAACGTCCGTTTACCTATAACATCAGTTAATTGATTAAAACAACAATGCCTTCAATGTCCATTTACGTCATGATCCATGCAGCGTATATATATAACATAAAACCTTTAGTATTCGTTCTTGACGCACAAACGCTAATTTAAAGGAAGAATCTTTTATGTCATTCAAGTAAGTAAATAACACTCCAGATACTTCGCGCACATACGCACACAGCTAACCAGACTTGGTATCACTCATATCGAAACCACACCGGCTCAGGGTTTGCCACACAGGCTCTGGGATTGCCACACAGGCTCGGGGTTCGCCACACAGGCTCGGGGTTCGCCACACAGGCTCGGGGTTGCCACACAGGCTCGGGGTTCGCCACACAGGCTCGTGGTTGCCACACAGGCTCGGGATTTGCCACACAGGCTCGGGGTTGCCACACAGGCTCGGGATTCGCCACACAGGCTCGGGGTTGCCACACAGGCTCGGGATTCGCCACACAGGCTCGGGGTTGCCACACAGGCTCGGGGTTGCCACACAGGCTCGGGGTTGCCACACAGGCTAGGGTTGCCACACAGGCTTAAATATGCCACATAGGCTCTATTCTTGACAGGTCTCCCCCACTACAAGCCACCTATAAACAAATGAAGTCAATAAACCTATGCCCTACATCATTCAGTTCAAGTTGCTACCCCAACATAACAACGCGACTGGACATTTATACACCCAATACATGAGCTTTACAAAATACACTTAACCTTAATTCCTCATACGTAAATGACAGTACTATGACAATTAGTATGTGAACTGTACTTACATTGTACATTGCGGATCAAATATCTCACATCCCCATTTCCTCATATTATCACACAAAACTAACACTCAGTCATCTCCAACTGATCTGGTCTCTACAACTGTTATTTCCAGACTGAATTGAAACAATGAATCTACCCCCCAGCCAAACAAAGCAACATCAGAGACTGGTCTAAATATCAACACCTTGTCACATTCAGAGCTATGGTTCAAGCGTTTCCCTACCGTTATCAAAACATGGTTCTGGCATCAAAGTAAACTAATTAGGCTACACGTCAACATAAACACCAAACAGAAACAGAGTCTCACAATTTGCTGGGAAACTTAGCAAAATTTAGCCGAATAACGGGAATGTAAAGTATTGTATTAAAGGGGTATGTAGAAATTTGTGACAAGGAGTTGGTCTAACATAATATTATCCAAAAGGCATGGCAGGATGTTGACAATCTGTAGGAATGACGCTGTTCTAAAGTCATAGAGACTAAACACTGGCGTTAGTCTACAAGATGTTCTTGATGACTTCATATTACAGGCAGTGTAGTTGTTCAAGATATACTGAAGCAAAGAGCAAAAACGTTTTTAGAATTGATCAGTACATCAATGTTCAAATTATCACACATATCACGGAAGACTTCATTGACAAACTCACCACCATTGTCAGCTAGAAATCTTTTTGGTGGTCTCATACCACTACCAATCCACAAGGTCATGATCTTCTCAGTAATGACCTCAGGTGTTTTCGTCCTAACTAAAGCTGCAAGACTGAATCTTGTGGAACATCAACAAGATGCAGAAAAAAACATTGTGCTTCCATTCTTTCAGGTCAACCGCCACAACCTCATTGAAGTCTGTTGCTAATGGAAGGGAAACAACTGGTCTAGAAGCGTGCTGAACCCATAACCCAGAGGTTCGAGGATCGGCACCTCGCTCTGCTACCATGTTGAATTGAACGCATATGAGTTGAACACTATTTATTCAAGAAGACTCAAGCTACCTGTTGAGTATAAATAATACAATAGTATACATCAATCATATACAGGAATACAATGCTTAACAAAACGTTCCAACCATCAACATACAGTGTGTTTTTTTCCAACATACATGTACAACAATTTGAAATCATTGAATAAATATTTTAGGTTGTTATTGAGTGGTCTGCGAGACGAACCAGCAATGTAAAAACTATGCCACACTCGTATATAATTATGTATATGCTGTATAAATCATTGTTTTTATAGTGTAAATAGTTTTGACCATGTGTAATGAGTTATGTATATATATAGTGCTACAATAAGTCGTAATATTTGTGTGTAAGGACTTCTGCTATGGTTTTCCGATGTTATCTTTTGCCTGCACCATATTGAATTTTGTTTATGTAACTGATACTTATGATTCAGGAAGAATAAAACAATGCTTCATCCCCCAGATATATCAGTTATTTGACTACTCAAAGAAAGAATCAGGTATCAAGATCTCAGAAGATGATGATTCCCATCAAGATCCTGGCTATGAACCTGAGGGCTTAGATATGGAAGACTCTGACTCTGGTTCTGTGTTTGTGGACAATGATTATTTATCAGACTACTGATCAATCCAATAGTGTGCCTGTTTTGGGACATTTTTATATTCTAAGTGATACTCAGCAGAAGAATTGTGCACAAGGGGCAATAACTCTGGTTTTTCTGGCCCGAACATGCTTATATTCAACTTGTAATCTTACTTTCTTACACAAACTGTGCACAATTGTCGAAGATCGAATAAAAAATCTCTATCCTGAATAATGTCCATTTATGTATATTTTTTCACAAACAAAAGGCTATAATTCCGGTTTTTCTGGTCCTATTTTGCTTATATTCGACCTCACATTTAAATTTAGTGTCATTGACAAACTTTGCAAGATTGGTGAAGATTGGATGAAATATGAAGTCTCTATCCTAAATAATGTCCATATTTGTTTGTTTTTTTCACAAACAAAGGGCAATAACTCCGGTGTTTCTGGTCCGATCTTGCTTTTATTTGATTTCAACCGTAATTTAATGATCATAGACAAACTATGCAAGAATGATGAAGATTGGATGAAAAATGAAGAATCAATCCTGAATAATATCCATTTTTGTATATTTCTTTCACAAACAAAGGGCTATAATTCCGGTATTTCTGGTCCAATTATGCATATATTCGATGTCACCTTTAATTTCATGGTCGTAGACAAACTGTGCAAGATTGGTAAAGATTGGATGAAATATGAAGTCTCTATCCTGAATAATGTCCATGTTTTTGTATTTTTTTCAGAAACAAATGGCAATAACTCCGGTGTTTCTGGTCCGATCTTGCTTATATTTGACTTCAGCTGTAATCTCAATGTCACAGTCAAACTGTGAAAGATTGGTTTAAGATTGGATGAAAAATGAAGTCTTTATCCTAAATAATATACATTTTTGTATATGTGTTAATGAACAAAGGGCAATAACTCCGGTGTTTGAAACCGGATCTGGATGAAAAGTGAAGTCTCTCGCGTGACAACGAAACAAATTGTTGACGGGACACGGACAACGGAGAGGTCCCCTATACCAATAGCTCACCGGGCCGAGCATGTATGAAGTTTCAATAAAATATCTTGATGCATTCTCATGTTATTGAGCAGAAACCATTTTTCTATTTTAAGAAACAGTGATCTTGACCTTGACCCCACCCACCCCATATGCAATCCCAAGCGAGGTCGCAACATAAGCAATATATTTATGACGTTTCATTAAAATATCTCAATGCCTTCGTTATTGAGCGGAAACCATTTTTCTATTTTTAGTAACAGTGACCTTGACTTTGATCCCACCCATCTCATATGCAAACCCAAGTGAGGTCTCGATACAAGGAATCTATGTATGAAGTGTCATTAAAACATCTCAATGCGTTCTCAAGTTATTGGGCTGAAACTGTTTTTCTACTTTTAGTAACAGTGACCTAGACCCTACCCGCGCCATATGCAATCCCAAGCGAGGTATTGATATAAGGTATCTATGTATTAAGTTTTAATAATATATCTTGATGCATTCTCAAGTTATTAAGCAGAGACCATTTTTCTATTTTTAATAACAGTGACCTTGACCTTGACCCCACCCACCCTATATGCAATCCCTAGCGAGGTCTCGATATAAGGGATCTATTTGTGACGTTTCATTAAAACATCTCAATGCGTTCTCAAGTTATTGAGGGAAAACCATTTTTCTATTGTTAGTAACAGTGACCTTGACCTTGAAACCACCCACCCTATATGCGATCACAAGCGAGGTCTCGATATAAGAAATCTATGTATGAAGTTTCATTAAAATATCTCAATGCGTTCTCAAGTTATTGAGCGGAAAACGTTTTTTTATTTTTAATAACAGTGACGTTGACCTTGACCCCACCCACCCCATATGCAATCGCAAGTGAGGTCTCGATATAAGGTATCTATGTATCAAGTTTTAACAAAATATCTCGATGCATTCTCAAGTTATTGAGCAGAAACCGTTTTTTTATTTTTAGAAACAGTGACCTTGACCCCACATATGCAATGTGCAATCCCAAGCGAGGTCTCGATATAAAAAATCTATGTATTAAGTTTAAATAAAATATCTCGATGCATTCTCAAGTTATTGAGCAGAAACCATTTTTCACTTTTTAGTAACGGTGACCTTGACCTCACCCACCCCATATGCTATCGCAAGCGTGGTCTCGATATAAGGTATCTATGTATGAAGTTTCATTAAAAATGCTCAATGCGCTCTCAAGTTATTTGGCTGCAATAGTTTTTCTACTTTTAGTAACAGTGACCTAGACCCTACCCACCCCATATGCAATCCCAACAGAGGTCTCAATATAAGGTATCTATGTTTGAAGTTTCAATAAAATATCTTGATGCATTCTCACGTTATTGAGCAGAAACCATTTTTCTATTTTTGGAAACAGTGACCTTGACCTTGACCCCTCCCACCCCATTTGCAATCCCAAGTGAGGTCTCGATATTAGGAATATATTTATAACGTTTTATTAAAATATCTCAATGCGTTCTCAAGTTATTGAGCGGAAACCGTTTTTTTATATTTAGTAACAGTGATCTTGACATTAATTCCACCCACCCCATATGCAATCCTGTGCGAGGTCTCAATATAAGGTATCTATGCATGAAGTTTCAACAAAATATCTCAATGCATTCTCAAGTTATTGAGCAGAAACCATTTTTCTATTTTTAGTAACTGTGACCTTGACCTTGATCCAACCCACCCCATATGCAATCCCAAGTGAGGCCTTGATATAAGGAATCTATTTTTGAAGTTTCATTAAAATATCTCAATACGTTTTCAAGTTATTGAGTGGAAACAGTTTTTCTATATTTAGTAACAGTGACCTTGACCTTGACCCCACCCACCCCCAGTCTCAATATAAGGTATCTATGTATGAAGTTTCATTATAATAGCTCAATGCTTTCTCGAGTTAGATAGCGGAAACGAAAAGTTGACGCCCACCTAGCCGCCGACCTGAGCGCCAAACAATATACCCCAATCTAATAAGCAGATTTTCAAAAATTTGGTTAAAAAGTATTTTCCTCATTTTTATATGCTTGTATGGATAAATAATGCTCCAAAATTAGGAGTTAATAGCAACAAGAAATGTGTTTAAAAAAAGACATCGGCATAGAAATTAATATTGAGATTTAATTTTTTTGCCCTAAATATAATACAAGAGGACCAAGCTGTGACTTCACGGATGCCATATTTTTCGTTCCCTACTAAGGACACTTCTCGGACCCCAGATGTTTCGGTCCCTATTAAGGAGACTTCTCAGACACTAGATTTTTCGGACACTATAAGAAAACGTATCGGCCCCCAAAATTAATTTGAGATAAACTCAATAATTATTAATATCTGTACCGTGAATAAACCGATCATATACCGCCCCATGTTTTCACCAGTGATAAATTAATGAGCTAAATTCTAGTAATTTACGTAAACATAATTGATACATGAATTTGTAGGCAAATTTAACAAAATTAATTAACATTGTCAGAAAATAATAGCGGGAATAAATGAGCAGTAAGTTTATGAATTCCCCATTTATTGCAATTCTCTGGTTTAGGATTCTCCAGACGCTTATTGATGCGTGTGTATTAACACAGCTTTATCGCGCGCTATCTTGAGAATTATTCTCCTGCTGGAGTTGTACTGCGTACAATAACATTTTTTACACAATGATAAAATAATAGGAACAAATATGCTCAATGAAATTTGCTAATATTTGTTTTGCTTATTTATCAGAAAAATACAAGAAATTCACCACTTTATATTTTGTGCTTGCGAGCTCAACAGGCAACATTGTACATTTATTGCAATTTTCTGGTTTTGGATTCTCCAGACGCTTATTGATGCGTGTGTATTAACACATCTTTACCGCGCGCTATCTTGAGAATTATTCTCCTGCTGGAGTTGTACTACGTACACTAACATTTTTACACAATGATAAAATAATAGGAACAAATATGCTCAATGAAATTTGCTAATATTTGTTTTGCTTATTTATCAGAAAAATACCAGAAATTCACCACTTTATATTTTGTGCTTGCGAGCTCAACAGGCAACATTGTACGTTGTGACCGACTGTCGTCCCAGTGAATTGTAGCATTGTAATTGCTATTTATATAGCATGCCGATTATGCAGGCTAAACAATATAGTTATTTAATTATGTGAATGAATATAACATTCTGATCATGACATACAATGAGTAAAATTGTTCGTAATCATGTTCATTTCTATAATGTATGTCGAAGATATGTTTATAACTTTAATTTAACTGCTTATGTACACAATTCTGTAAATTTTGTATCCCCAAAAGTATGCAACAGTTATTGGTATACGTGAAACCATTGTTTGAAGTTTGCATTCCCTAAAATAAGAAAAGTTGCCAAATTCTATTCACATTCAATTTTCCCGTTGCATAATTATCGCAAGAAATCTAGGTCAAAAGTGATCTTAGACAGCTACGCCAAATTAAGAAATAACTCTGTATGTCGATCAATCCTTGCAGTGCTATTCTGACAATAGTGATATTGGTTCTTTGGTTGAACTTCATAAACACTCAAGAACAAGTCGGAAGATCGAAGACAAACTGTGTTGCTTTGGCTATCTATTACCACCTCTTCCAAGGACGATGGTTTTAGATCCTATTGAAGTAAACATAGATAAATATAATAAGTTGTATCAGCAATTGCAAAACAACACAAGAGGGCCAAGATGGCCCTAGGTCGCTCACTTGAGTGTAAAGCATTATAATGGCTTTTAACAAAACGATTGTTTAAGATTTCAATATAGCCATATAAGGAAGACTGTCCCACCCCCGGCAGCCATTATTTTTAACCAAATCAAAATGATTTCCAGGAATTTGGTAGACGGTCACCCCAGGAACATGCATGTAAAATTATTTTGAAATTTAACCAGTGGTTTCAGACAAGAAGATTTTTAAAGTTTTCAATATAGCCACATCAGATATAAGGAAAACTGCCCCGCCCCCTGGGGCCATGTTTTTTTAACAAATCAAAATGATTTCAAAGAATTTGATAGAGGTTCACCCAAGGAACATTTATGTGAAATTATTTTGAAATCCAGCCAGTGGTGTCAGACAAGAAGATTTTTTAAAGGTTTCAATAAAGCCATGCAATGAAAAATGCCCCGCCCCCTGGCGGTCATCTTTTTGAACAAATCAAAATGATTTGAAGGACTTTGGTAGAGGGTCACCCAAGGAGCATTTCTGTGAAATTATTTTGAAATCCAGCCAGAGGTTTCAGACTAGAAGATTTTTTAAGTTTTCAATATAGCCATATAAGGGAAACTGCCCCGCCCTCTGGCAGTAATGTTTTTTAACATATGAAACTGATTTCAAGGAATTTGGTAGATGGTCACCCAAGGACCAATTCTTTGATATTATTTTGAAATCCAACCAGTGGTTTCAGACTAGAAGATTTTTAAAATTTTCAACATAGTTTATAAGAAAAACTGGCCGCCCCTGGCGGCCATGTCTTTTAACAAATCAGAATAATTTCAAGGAATTTGGTGGAAGGAACATTTTTTAACAAATCAGAATGACTTCAAGGAATTGGTAAAGGGTCACCCAATGAGTATTTATGTGAAAACTATTCAAATCCAGCAAGTGGTTTCTGACAAGAAGATTTTTTAGTTTTTAATCTTTTGCTTGCCATGACAACCAGAGTTTTGAATATATTTTAGTAAATTGAAGGAATTTGGTAAAGGACCATTCCAGGAACATTCTTGCCAAGTTTGGTTAAAATCCGCCTAGTGGTTTCAGATAAGTTGTTTGAAGTAAAATGTTGATGATGGACGCCGAATGACGGACGCCGGACACAGACTGACCACAATAGCTCACTCTTGAGCACTTCGTGCTCAGGTGAGCTAATAAACGATCAAAAAGATAGATGAAGAGTTCCTTAAAACTGTTGTGCAGATGCCTGAATCTGAGTACATTAAATGCATACAGAGTTCTTTGACTGTTTCAAAAATCTTTTTTAACTAGACATGTGTCCATTGGACATGGATGCTCCCACATTCCGATGGTTGACAGAAAACTCTGCTGATGTCGGAAAAAATGCACCAACATACCCAGGTGCGCAAGTTCACATGCTGATGGTTTCATTAGTCTAGCAGTTATACTATTTTAGTTACAAGCGACACAAATCCAAAAATGTCATTTTTTGTTAAAAAGGGGCCATAACTCCACTAATGGCAGAAAAAAACTGCACCAAAATACATAGGTGGACAAGTTGACATGTCGATTAATATGTATATCAAGTTTCATCACTCTAGCAGTAATACTTTTTAAGTTACATGCGACACAAGTCCAAAAATGTCATTTTTTGCTACAAAAAAGGGCCATAACTCCAATGGCATCAAAATACTCATGTGCACATGCTGATTAATATGTTTATAAAGTTTTATCAATGTAGCAGTTATACTTTTCGAGTTACACGCGACACAAGTCCAAAAATGTCATTTTGGGCTAAAAAAAGGGCCATTACTCTGCTGACGTTGGAAAAAACTGCGCCAAAATACCCAGGTGCACAAGTTTACATGGTGGTGAATATGTTTATACAGTTTCATCAAAGTAGCAGTTATACTTTTCAAGTTACATGCGACACAGGTCCAAACAAATCATTTTTTACTAAAAAAGGGGCCATAACTCCGCTGGAAATAACTGCACCAAAATACCCAGGTGCACAAGTTTACATGCTTATTAATATGTTTATAAAGTTTCATCCCTCTTGCAGCAATACTTTTCGAGTTACGCGCGACACAAGTCCAAAAATGTCATTTTTTGTCATACAAGGGCCATAACTACGCTAAGGTCGGAAAAAAACTGTATCATAATACCAAGGTGCGCAAGCCCCAATGCCGATGAATATGCTTATAAAGTGTCATCATTCTAGCAGTTATACTTTTTGAGTTATGCGCAATACAAAACTCCGACGGACGGACAAAAGGATGGATCTAATCTAATCAAATCTATATGCCCCCTCCCCCTCTAAAGTGGGGGCATAAAAAATCTGTATAATGAATCTGTTCTGAAGCCTTGGAAAGCCAATATTGACATCCAGTTGGTGACCCTTATGCGTGTGCAATATACATTGTTTCATACATAAATAAATCGCAGAGAGGTATGAGTAATCTTGTGCATGCTGCAGTAAAAGAAATGTAAATTTGGATATCAAGAGACTAGTGTGACATATTGGCAATGCGTTTTCAAATATTGTTTAAGTAAGTGCCGAAGAGGCTGTGTATTTAGTCAGGAGAATGCCACTCACAAAAAGCAAGAGAGATGTCGTGTTCATCAATACTATTACTTCTCCGCCAAATGAACGTATTCAATTGTTAAAGCAAAAGTTATTGCTTGATGAACTGCCGAATGATTCAACAGATGTCACGTCCGACAATGAAATGAACAAATATGCAAGGCGTCCTACAGCTTTGAACAATAGGTGTTTGGCAGATTTTCTTTCTCAGCTAGAAATTCAATATCCAAAAATATCTTCAGATGTTGATGATGAAGCTAATGAAGACATGCTAGATGAAGATGATAAAAATGATTCTGAAAAGGCTAACAGATGATGATATTAAAACCAGACAAAATGAGACCACTTGCGCATTTCTTACTGGAGGAGCTGGTGTTGGAAAATGTTTTGTCATAAAAGCTCTGTACCAAACATTATACAGATTTTCGAATCTGAAAGAAGGTAAAAATGCTGATAATGTGCGAGTGCTTCTATGTGTGTTTACTCACAAAGCTGCTTTCAACATTGATGACTCAACAATTTCATCAGTATTCAAGCAAAAGAATAAACAATCTGATCAAACATTGAATTGTGATATGTTGAATTCATTTAGGCCAAAATTAAAATTAACTTTGTTTGCCATTGCCTACCTACCATACGAAAAGGTCCCTACTCAAACGATTTTGTCTTTGTTAAATCAAACCAGTTTTTTTTTATTCCAAATAATGTTTTTTCGTTGGGTTCATTTAAGTTGTTTTCCATTGGGATAATAAATTAACCGTATCCGTTAAACCTTTCTTATAATAGGCCATATGAAAATGCAATTCTAATCATGTTTTATCAAACTTGTGAAAACACCAGGCAGTTTGTCAGCATTCATTGTCTAATTAAAGATGAGCAAGCTCTTGTCAACAGACACTTGATTATATTATTAAAAGCAATGTCTGTGTTATATGCTATCTTTTGATGTTAAATGGATCATTCATAAATGTGCATTAAAAAAAAAGTCTACCTACCTACCCGTTACCAGCAACCTTGGGTAGGCAATGGCAAACAAACAATTTTTTATGGTTGGCCTTAGATCAAAGTATAGAAATATATCTGTAGTGATAATTGACGTAATCTCAATATGGTCAGTAAAACTATGCTGAATTTTATTGATCAAAGACTTCAATTACTGAAAGAAACAACAAAACCACTTGGTGGTGTAACTGTTATTGCAGTTGGCGATCTTTATCAGTTGAAACCAGTAAGTGGAAATTCAATATTCAATGAAATGACACACCACGCAACAGCTCTAGCTTCTAATCAATGGAGAGAGCATTTTAAAGTCCTTGAGCTTACAGAAATAATGAGACAAAAAGGTGACATTGAATTTTCTCAGTTGCTCAATCGGCTTAGAATCAATCAGGCTACAGATGCAGATGAAGAGACTAAAGAAATGTGAAATAAGTTCTTCTTCTCCATTGTGTGATATGAGTGCAACTCATCTTTTTGCAGAAAACTGTTTAAGTATACTTTCAATAACTCTCTTATAAGTAAATTGACGACCTAAAAGGTTATTATTTCATGTCACACAATCGTAGTGTCTCCAAAACTTTCAAGAGACGGGCAGAAGCAAGCTATTCGTAATTTACCGAATGATACAAATAAAACTGCAAACCTTCACTGTACCTAACAGTAGTAGTAAACATAATATATGACTTAACTGTGAATATTAACACAGAAGATGGTCTTGCAAATGGCGCAACATGTGTTGTTAAGTATACTGAATACAAACAGACAAAAACCACTCACCTGAGCATAATATGGGTTCAGCTTGATGATGACCTGGCATTGACGCGAAACAAAAGTTAAATACAAGAATCGAGGATTATATCACAGCAAAATTCATGCTAACTGGACCCCTATGTTTTATATTGAAAGGTCATTTACTTATAGTGGAAAAACATTTCCAAGAATTCAATTTCCGTTGCAACCCTCTGGAGGTCGTTCAGTACACCGAGCTCAAGGAAGCACTTTAGACAAGGTTGTAATTGATTTATCACAGCGCAAATTAGGAAAGTGCCGCACCTACATTATGTTGCACTGAGCAGAGCGAGGTTTCTTTCAAAATTACAAATTTTGAACATCAATGAACTTGCATTGCATGTTGATGAATAGGTTGACAAAGAGATGGAAAGACTGCGGCAGAGTGCTTCACTTGATATTTGTTCTGACAAGTTCTTTAAAGTCGTATTTACTAATTGGTTAGCAGATCTTTAAAGTTAACCAAGATGTGCTTTCTGCTCTCATTGCTGCATTTGCAGAAACACGTTTATGCTCCTCAGATGCCAATGAAGACTACATGATTGGTGGATTCAATGTTATAAGAAATGATCAGAATGACAAAATTGCAAATCAAAGACCCCCCCCCCCCCCATGGTCTGATTGTGTATCTGAAAGAAGAGATTGAAGTGGATAACTGCTTTAAATTCAGTGATGAACAGCTTGATTTCCTTTACCTGCATGTCAAAGTTGGCTGAGATGCCAACAAAATTGTTGTCCTTTACAAAGCACCTTCTTTGCAATTTTCTAGTTTTAAGACAACATTTGAAGAACTTGTCAGTCAACATCTTGATAAATCCATAGATGTTATGTTTATTGGAGATTTCAACATCGATTCTAAAAAGAAAATCATGCTTTGTCAAATGAGGAAAGATTCATATGCTTGCAATCAGTTCATAACCTCTGCTATGACAGACTATGGATCAACATTAGATTTTAATTATTTAGTGTTTACACATATGGAAGGCTTATCAGGTGTAATAAACATTTTCTGGCAAGGCCATAAATTGGTCTACTTTGCTCAATGTGGAAAATAGTCTCTTCAAACTTTAAGATTTTTTAATTCTTTCATGGTGCATTATTCACTACGTGTCAAGACATCAATCACTTACAGAACCGTATAGATGAAGTCACCAAAACATTGTAATAGGATATTGTAAGTTTTGTGTTACTTGAAAAGGCGACATATATGGTTTATTTTTGCTGCGGCTGCGTCTCTTTTAACTTGAGAAGTTTTGTGCAATCAGTATAAAACTTGAGGTAAGGATTACAGTAGGCATAAAATTATAAAGGAAAATTGTTATGTTACATAAGTAATTGCCAGAAAACTCTAGACAAAGTGCCTAGTGGGGGCAAATTTTGAACTCATAATTAAAGGGCATCAAATCAGTAAATATAAACTCGTCTAAGAATGAAAGGCGATAACTCCACCCAACATTCCATAAAAATCAACTGCGCTGCTCAGAAGAAAATAACTGCAAATTTAGCTAAATCACCCGAAGTAAGAAAAACATTACGGAATCAATATCACATTATATATACATTTTTCCTTCATATTAAACCGCAGTTAACTTCAAATATCCTACCAGAAGATATATTTAAAAAAAATTATATACAAAACAAAGAATTAACCCCGCCCCTGGCTGCCATGTTTATTGAAGAATGAAACTAAATTATACAATCTAGATAGAGTGTCAGTCAACGAACCTTCGAGCAAAATTATTTGTCAATCATGCAATTTGTTACGAATAAGATTTATCCACCCAGAGATAAACTACTGCCTAACCTTCCAATTGCTGATATTAACTTTGAACAGATATACGTTAAAACTTTGTTCACTTTATATATTTAACCAGGCATTTTGAACTTGAACTTTTGTATTTAAAAATAAGTTTCCACTTTACACATGAAACATGTTTTCCTTCATAAGTTATACATTCCAAAAAGGCATTTTTGATTAAGTACAATTCCACCAAATTTGAGATATTTATGTAACAGTATGATTTATGTTAATCATCTAAATCTGAAAACAAAAATGTTAATCTGAAACAAACCACAAAATAATTTTAAAAAACCCACAAATACCAAATAAATAAGTTAAACAAAAGATGTTTGTAAAACATGTATGCCCCCCGACTTGCAGCCAAGTTGTCAATATGTGCAATTGTTAAGAGATTTTATTAATATTGTATGTGCACATTAACACATGGGGAGGAAATTAAAGTTGATGCTTTAGAAAGTAAATATAAAGCTGAAAGAAAGATGAAAGTATAATTATGGATTTATTTTTACAGTCTATTACAAAACTGTGTGGCTCTTGAGGTGAACCAAACACAAAACTGTGTGGCTCCTGAGGTGAACCAAACACAAAACTGTGTGGCTCCTGAGGTGAACCAAACACAAAACTGTGTGGCTCCTGAGGTGAACCAAACACATATGTGGCTCCTGAGGTGAACCAAACACAAAACTGTGTGGCTCCTGAGGTGAACCAAACACAAAACTGTGTGGCTCCTGAGGTGAACCAAACACAAAACTGTGTGGCTCCTGAGGTGAACCAAACACAAAACTGTGTGGCTCCTGAGGTGAACCAAACACAAAACTGTGTGGCTCCTGAGGTGAACCAAACACAAAACTGTGTGGCTCCTGAGGTGAACCAAACACATATGTGGCTCCTGAGGTGAACCAAACACAAAACTGTGTGGCTCCTGAGGTGAACCAAACACAAAACTGTGTGGCTCCTGAGGTGAACCAAACACAAAACTGTGTGGCTCCTGAGGTGAACCAAACACAAAACTGTGTGGCTCCTGAGGTGAACCAAACACAAAACTGTGTGGCTCCTGAGGTGAACCAAACACATATGTGGCTCCTGAGGTGAACCAAACACAAAACTGTGTGGCTCCTGAGGTGAACCAAACACAAAACTGTGTGGCTCCTGAGGTGAACCAAACACAAAACTGTGTTGATTTGCCAGTAGTTGAAAACTTGAATGTACCTGGAATTATTGAAAATGTTTTCAAATTCTGTGCTAATAATGACATCACAGATCTTGTGGAAGTTTTACAGAATGAGATGGTGACAGGCAAATCATAGAAATCGAGGACCCCACGGAGTGTTTAGATGGAGAAACCAACTATATTTTAGTTGATAGGTCTAGGCTGCTGGAGTCTGTATTTGATGAGCTGTCTAACCTGATGGCAAAATAGTTGAGAACAACACTGGAGGTTCAATTATACGATGAGGTATTTTTTTATGCCTTAAAAGCACTTTTAGTGAACTATAAATAAAATTTGAATATAAATTATGACAAAAGTTTTTTTAAACTCTTGTTTTTAAGGCACAAATTATAGAAACAGAAATATTGCTGTTGATTATCATATAATTAAACGTAAAGATTCTTTTATTTTTTCTGTAAAAATTATTGCGCGTGCTGTATTAATACATCAGTATTACAATTACGTGATTTGAAACCTATACTGCCTAAAGAAGACCAAGAAATTTGCAAGACATTCTCACAAAGTCTTCAATTGATCAAAAACCAAAACATGAAGTCGCTAGATGTAACCGGAAGAGATGATGACATTGTAAATATGTTGTTCAAAGTTATTTTTTTTAAGTAACATGTCTGGGGAAACGTTTCATTTGAGTTTTAGTGGTGACTGTACTTCAACAAATGTCGTATACATCATGTAAAAAGTGTAATATCCAATACACCGTACTGATGTGAATTTTTATTGTTTGTTTAACATCATTTGCCACAAATATTCCTTAGGTGACCCTCTTCTAAGGTTGATTTTAAAGAATTCCAATCCATTATTATGAAAGGCAGCATAGCCAAATTATTTATATCATGTCCTAATATATTTCTGTATCTTCTGCATATTTATGTAGAAAACCAACTGTAAAAACTACAGCTTTAATCAAATTATAATTTGTTAGAATTTTTTCTTTGATGTCCTCCTTCCAAGACTTAAAAAGCCACTGCTGCCAATGGATGGGGAACGTTATCTTAAAGTTTTAAAGTGACTTAGTTTATCATAGACTATGGAATGCTTAGAAAATAGTTTTTGCCTGTCAAGGTTATTGACTATGCAGTGAAATCCAAATCAGTTGTCTGAATTGAAATGACAGTACCAGTAACTTTGACAAAATTATAAATGACAATCCATATCTGAACAATGTGGTTCAGTTGAGTAAATTCAATATTGCTATCATGACCCTTTTTACTTTTGTGTACTGATATTTCAAATATAAGTATTGCAAAATTACATTGTGTCTATATTTTAGACTGCAGAAGATTACGGTGGACCACGGAAAGAATTCTTTCGACTGGCCTTAAAATGTATCAAAGAGAAGTATTTCGACAATGGTCTTCGAGATCTGCTTGCAGATGATTATGTAAAAGTGGGCACTGTGTTTGGTAAGTCAGCTTTTATTTAAAGGGATTAACATTCCACATAAAGAAAAGAAAAGGTGCTTATAAAAAATAAAAATAAATAAAGAATAAAGAAAAGAAAACGTGCTTATACAAAATAAAAATAAATAAAAACATACTTGAAGGTTTGATTTCCACAATCCTCCTATTTTAGAAATCATAGAGAGCAGAAACCTGGGGTTTTCAGCTGTGTATTTATTAAAGCGAACAATGTATGATGACCTAGTTAACATTTAATCTAGTTCTTTTTAAAATTGCATCTAATACAATGACAGATCTACAGTTAACTTGATGTGAGGGATTAGGGCTTTTTTTAAACTACATTTTAAAAAAACTAGTTCGGAAAATAAATAGTCATAAGTAATTGGTTATATGTTTCATCTTTCCATAGTATTGTTTTGGACATTATTTTTCCAAGCCCAGTCATTGCCTTTAGAAAATAAGGCAAATTCTTATAGTCAGATTAGATTAGATCTTGATTGTCTGTTTCAAACATGTGTCACCAAGCTCTTCTTCCTTTGTTTTGTTTGTTTGTTTGTCATACATGTGAATGAGTCAGCTCTGTAATTGTGCTAGTTGTGGAACTCGCTTGGCTTGGCTTATTATACCCCCAACACATAAATTGTGTTTGTGTGTGTGGGGGGGGGGGGGCTATACTTGATCACTCTGTATATGCTATACTATATCACTCTGTCTATGCAATTTGTGGGTTTAATTGAAATAATTGAATTATTTCATTACTCTACTTTAATTTAGCAGCCTGTGTTGAATTATTATGTTTATTTTGCATGTACATAAGTTGCATCCATTCTGTTTACATTGACTGACATCTAGGTCAGCAGTCAGCTGATTAAACAGCTGATCCATTGATACATAGGTCATGACCTATTGAATTTCCAATACTCCTTAAACACTGTGTCACCACTCTGGTGGAGAGTGTACTGCGGTATTTTGATTTGCTGCTATAGTTAAAGATGTAGTATAGTTAGAATGGATCAAGTTATTTTAAAGTTTTCTGTTTTAATTATAAAATGTCAGGAGCCATTTTCTCCAACAGAGGGAGTATGTAACAGGGTATTCATTACTAATCCTATTGATATTTTACTGACCACTAATCCAATTAGAGAGTGAGAAGTGTCAGTGTGAGTGAGTGATTGGTGAACTGTTTTTTTACTAATGTCTGTCCCATGCTTTTATAGTGAGATGTTTATAATCAATAGGTGTCATAGATTTTTCTATCTTAGTGCATTCACTATTTGACTTTGTTCAAGATAGGTCTCTGTATGGCAATTACCATTTGCCAATAAGAATAACTTATTTTATATTTAAACTATAGGGGTTGGTCACTGGTAAGTGTATATATATTATTTTATTACATAAATTGTATTTTATTGAATTGAATTGTTGATATAGTTTTATTTAATACTTGTCCTAAATTAATTAATATGTATTACAATGAATTATTGAATTATTGAAATTACTATTATTATCACTGTAATATGTTGTATTATAATAATTGTTATTGTTTCAGGCCATCATTTGGATCATACGAATTAATCATCGAAATAATAATGTATATAACTATACCCACGAGTGGTTTTTATATCCCACCCTGCTACATGTGCATGATGTTAAAGGACATATTTATAAACGTTTTAAAACTATTTACACAATGTTTTATAATAATTTTAATCAGAATATGTTACAAGAACAATGACATATTGAATCAAAACAAGAAACAAGCGCATAAAACTATCCATATATATATGAACACAATAAATACATATTGAAAGATAAAGACAGATTATAATATTTAAAAATGATATTATGGCTAGTATCTATTTTGGTAAAAATGTGAGTAAAAATTATAACGAACTACAATGTTAAGAAAAGGGCTAATACCATGATTGCAACATAATTATATAGCTGACACAAAAAGGACTATACAATCCTCATGTCCATTGTGGTGAATATATAAAACAAGAGGGTCATAATGCCCTAGGTCGCTCATCTGAGGGGCTAAGGAATTTAACTGTTCTGAGCAAGTTACATGAAGATTCGGCTTTAAAAAGTGGCCTTTAGAATGTTTCGCAAGCTTGTTTCTTTGTTCAATTTGACCTGGTGACCTAGTATTTTACCACGTGTGACCTGGGTTCGAAATTTTCCGATATATAATTACGAAAATGTTCTGAGAAAGTTTTATGATGATTGTGTTACAAATGTGGCCTCTAGAGTGTTCACAAGCTTTTTAAATTTTTCAATATATCCATATAAGGAAAACTGAACCCCTTCTCCTCCCCTGGCGGCCATGTTTTTCAACGGGCCGGAACCATCTTCTGACTCGGCCAAGATATCATAAGAACAAAGGTTCTGAGCAAGTTTCATGTTGACTAGGCAAACAATGTGACTTTCAGAGTGTTCGCAAGCTTTTTCTATAGCCGTATAAGGAAAACTTACCCCCCCACACACACCACCACCCCTGGCGGCCATGTGTTTTCAACGGACCGGAACCATTTTTGAACTTGGCCGAGATATCATAAGAACAAAGGTTCTGAGCAAATTTCATATTCATTGGGCAAAAAATGTGACTTCTAGAGTTTTCACAAGCTTTTTCTATAGCCATATAAGGAAAACTGCCCCGCCTCCTGGCGGCCATGTTTTTCAACGGACGGGAACTATTTTCGAACTCGACCGAGATATCATAAGAACAAAGGTTCTGAGCAAGATTCATGTTGATTGGGCAAAAAATGTGATTACAAAAGCTTTTCATATAGCCATATAAGGAAAACTGCCCCGCACCCCCAAACCCCTGGCGGCCATGTTTTTCAACGGTCCGGAATCATTTTCGAACTCAGCCGAGTTATCAAAAGAATAAAGGTTTATAGAAATTTTCATGTTGATTGGGCAAATAATGTGACTTCTAGAGTGTTCACACGCTTTTTCTATAGCTATATAAGGAAAACTGTCCCACCCTCTGGCGGCCATGATTTGCAACGGACCGGATCTATTTTCAAACTTGGCTGAGATATCAGTAGAACAAATGTTCTAAGCAAGTTTGATGTTGATTGGGCAAAAATGTGACTTCTAGAGTGTTCACAAGCTTTTTCTTCAATTTCACCTAGTTTTTGACCTCACATGATCCAGTTTTGACCTCGGCCGAGATATCATTGAGATAAATGTTCTAACCAAGTTTCACGAAGTTTGGCCAATAAATGTGGTCTCTAGAGTGTTCAAAAGGTAAATGTTGACGACGCACGACGGACAAAAGGCGATCACAAAAGCACACCATGAGCACGTTGTCCTCAGGTGAGCTAAAACAAGTGTGAAAACCGTAGAGAGATTTCATTATTACAATAATATAACAAATGCAGTAAAACCTGTGAAAACGGAATGGCGTAGGGACCGGACAGATCGTTCGGCTTTCATAGGTGTTCGGTTTACTCAGGTTTTCTTATAATGACATTCAACAAAACTGTACACGGTAATGTAGCAACGTACACACTTTAGTATATTTTATATAATATTATTCAATATTGTTAAAATCACCATAAATAAAGGGAAGTGGCTACTCATTTAAACAAACTTTACAATAAGTAAAAATGCATACATTTCCAACAACATGTTTTCTGAAACGGTCCATCGTTAATTGATATGATTGTTCAAGTATAGAACATAATTTAAGTTTTTTCTTATGTTATTAAGTGTTGAATACAGTCGTAAATCATGCTGATCGGCACTTCAATATTATAAAATCGTACCAAATGGTCGAATATTCTTAGTATAGTTTTGCTTATGCTTTATTTTTTAAACAATAAAACAACCAACATAGCATTGTAATATAAACATGAATATATTTTTACAAGTTGATATTTTTAAACGTCATGGCTGGCTGCTAGCTTAATTAATACCCTCTACTGTCAATCCAATGAAGTGGCCCAGATGTCAATTAAGATAACAATAATCCGGTTAACACCTCTTGGGTGAAGCCAAGTGAAACAGACTGGACATGGCAGTTTATTCCGGTTTTTTTATTGTTCAATATGATCAACTGTGCGATAAAAATCATTCGTTTTTTTTCGTTTACACAGGGTTCAGTGTATTGAGGGTTTCTGCTATATAAGATAAGAAGGAAACAAGGCTTGTCACCGGATGTAACGTATGCCGCCGAAGCATATGCTAGTCAGAGGAAGGCAACATAATGTCATTTACATGTTGGCAAAAATGACGTTTCTTACAAAAATAGTTATGGTCCTTGTACTCTGCACTTCCTTTCAACATCCTTTGTCAATATATGTGGTTTTATTTTAAATCACTTCAATACTAATGGAGTTATGCACTGCACAAGAAAATTAACAGACGATGTGTCGCGCACATATTAAACCCATGCTTGTTTATCAAAGGGGTTAGGTCACAATTCAAGGTCAAAAGTCAAATACTTGTATTTCATTTCCGCTCTATAACTTCATAATGCCTAGAAGAATTCAATATGACTTAAAATAAGTATTCCTCATGACCAGATGATGTGTCGTGTACATGACACTGGTACACATGCTTGTAAGTCAAAGGTCAAGGTCACAATTTGAGGTCAACGGTTTAATATTTGCATTTTGTTTCTCTCCGTTACTTCTAAATGCCTGAAAGGATTTTTATATTACTTCAAATTGTTAGTCCACATGACTGGACAATGTGTCACGCACATGTAACATGCTTATCAGGCAAAGATCTTTGGTCCCAATTAAAGGTCAAATACGTGTGAATTGTTTCCGCTTGTACTCTTCATTTTGCATTACAAGCCAATTTTTCCTTTTATGCAGGCCCTTTCGTCAGTCAATATATCGTTCTGTGTCAAAGCTCTACATCTGTGTCAAAGTTCTACTTTTGTGCCAAAGCGGTATGTGGGGGTTTTACTCACCTTTAGTGATAGCTCTAGTATTTATCACTAGACACTGATAATCTCTTTTACAGTTGGATATGGTATGTTTAAGTTTGCATTAATGATTACATTGTCAGGTACACTGTGTATAAATGAAGCAGATTCAGCGGCAATGTATGCATATAAACATATATAAATCCAATTTAAAGAACTTTGCCTTAACATTTTCCTAACTTTTAGAAACTTTACAAATATCATTAAGTGAGTCATCTGACTATGGAATTTATATTTTAGCTTCAATTCCCTTTACAACTATGTTTTTTCATTTAGCCTATGTTTATAGAACTGTGGGCCTTACACATTTCTTATTCCTTGCTATTTTTTGCAAAAGGAAATCATTTCATTAGCACATAGCAAACATTTTCGTTCAAAGTGAAATTGTTATTGTCAGGGTCAAACGTGGACATCTCCAGCCAGTGTGTCAACATCAGCTAGAATCTGCTTGGTAAAGATCAACAGTCGCAAGGTTTCTGAGAGCTCGATGTTTGACTAGTCACAGGTCACGTCCAGCGTGTAGAAGAAGTTGAAGCAGTCCCATGATGAGATGATATGCACCATGAAGATGACATGAACTGTTTACAAAAAACGGTGCAGCGGTAATTGTTGTTTTGTGTACTAAGGATGTAACGATATGCCCAATGCACAGTACAGTACATTTGGCGGTACAAAGGCCTCAATAAAATACCTGTTGTGGAACATGTATTATAATGTAAATATTTACTTTATATTTCATATTATATATGGCAATGTAGGCCATTGTAAATGAAAATATTATAAGAATTTGCCTTCACCATCATGCACTGTAAAAGAATAATTAAAGCAGCTTATGTTATGTCGTACACAATTATAAGAACGTTGTATAATGAAATGTTTTAACTATAAATTATAAAATAATATTTAAAACAAATGCATTAAGGAAATGCATCAACTACTAACTGTGGGCATCATGAATGTTTGTTCATCATTTTAGTTTGAGTGGGAGCGGTTTTAGTTACGCCTACCAATTCCTGTTGACAAAGACAGTTAGATACGCTTTGCATAAATGAGCAGTGCACTTTTTTTTTTAGCTGTGAACAATCTATGAAAGAGCATGCTACCTTAAAATTTTCATTTAATTTGAACAAGAATTCCTATTTGGATTTGATGCACACAATCATTTATAAAATTTTATCCAGAAGAAGAAAAAAAGATAAATATTCGCTGTTGGTGAAGTTTATCTCTTAAGTTATACACATTTGCGAATATGCTACTCGTTGAAACATGATTTTTGAACAAAAATTGATCACCTATACGCCTGCAGAATATTGTTGATTTTGCAAATTAATATTCTGTAGAAATATGTAATAATAATTACACAATATCATTTACAGACGCGCCACTGATGACAGATGCATGGAATAATGCCTACATTAATAGAATCATATACGGGACATCCAGAACGCAAATGCAATGCGCAGTTTCGGCCACGGAATATCAGATTCAGATGCCAGTAAAGAGCTGTTCTTCAGGTACATTCTACATTTAAATATTTTATGGGAATGGACATTTTAGGGACTTTGTTTACTACAGACAGCATATCTTCAAACTGACAAAGTGAAATACATTTACTTAAGTATTTCGTAATATAGATCTAGCCTGTTTTTTTATTATAATAAATATCATTTACAAGTATAAAACATCGCAAATGAAAG
Source organism: Congeria kusceri (assembly GCA_027627225.1). Classification (NCBI taxonomy): domain Eukaryota; kingdom Metazoa; phylum Mollusca; class Bivalvia; order Myida; family Dreissenidae; genus Congeria; species Congeria kusceri. The sequence goes on along the minus strand of CM051033.1, from coordinate 18,483,681 downwards.
AAAAGCCATTTATGCCCCCGAAGGAGGGCATATAGTAGTCGCACCGTCCGTCTGTGGGTGGGTGCGTGGGTGTGTGCGTGGGTGGGTGGGTCCGTCCGTCCAGACTTCGTTACCGCTCTGAAACTTTTTAATGCCTTTATGGATTTTCAAATAACTTCAGATTATTATTTCCCATCACTAGACAATGTGTCGCGTACAACTCCCATGCTCGTAGGTCAAAGGTCAAGGTCCCAATTCAAGGTCAAAGGTCATGAATTTTCGTTTCCGTTTCATAACTTCTAAACGCCAGGATGGATTTTAAAATAACTGTAGATTGTTATTCCCCATGACCAGACTATGTGTCGCGTTTAGCTCCCATACTCGTCGGTCAAAGGTCAAGGTCATAATTCAAGGTCAAAGGTCATGAATTTTCGTTTCTGCTCCATAACTTCTAAATGCCTGGATGGATTTTAATACAACTATAGATTATTATTCCCCATGACCAGACGATGTGTCGCGTACAACTCCCATGATCGTCGAAACAAAGGTCAAGGTCACAATGTAAGGTCAAAGGTCATGAATTTTGTTTTCGCTCTGTAACTTCTTAACGCCTGGAAGGATTTTAAATAGGGATGGCACCAAAAACCAAAATCGGTATTCGAATATCCGCTTTTTCATTAAATCGAAAATTCGAATATTCGCATAGATTCGTATCAAGTACTTTGAGCTTTGTAGCCTGATCAACATACTATTTTTGCATGACGTTTTAGTACTGATTAGCGAGTAAATCTTCCGTCGTATTTTCATAAACAAATTTTACTTTCCAATTAATGCATATATAACGCTGAATTCAGCATAAACAACTTTAGTTAATGTCCCATGTTAATTGTTCTTTTAATCAAAAAGTGTTTAATGAACCACACATTTTAGCAATATGAAAACTCGCCGATAAGAAATAGTTTATCAGCAGATTTGAGCAACATGGCTCAGTTATACTAAGTAACTGATAAATGTGTGATCGCACTTTTGTAATTATTTTGTTGTTACTCTTTTAACATTTCTAAACGCTAGTAATAATTACCAATTAACAGTTATGGCTTCCAGCTGTCTTTTGGATTTGTGTATTACTGCCGAAATAGACGAGTGGCGACTGACACTGACTCGTGTATTCAATATATCTCAGTCTGACACGTGACACTGTGCCATTCTTTTGAAAACACGGTATTAAAAATCTAATGGTGAAATACTGCCTTTTGTTTGACAGAAAACTACTTCAAAACTCAGGAAATTATGGTTTTTAATAGACAATACAAATTTTCGAATATTCGATTGAATGATCGCTATTCGAATAGTTTTGCCATCCCCAATTTTAATATAACTTCAGATTATTATTTCCCATAAGCAGACAATGTGTCGCGTGCAATACCCATGATGGCCGGTCAAAGGTCAAGGTCACAATTCAATGTCAAAGGTCAATTATATTTGTTTCCACTTCAGAAAATCTAAACTTCTGGAGGGATTTAAATGTTACTTCAGATTATTATTCTGTACGACAAGACAATGTGTCGCATACAACTCCAATGCTCGTCTGTAAAAGGTCATGGTCACAATTCAAGGTCAAAGGTCAAGGATTTTTGTTTCTCCATCATAACTTCTAAACGTTTGGAAGGTTTTTAATATTACTTCAGATTATTATTTCCCATGACCAAGCGATGTATCGTGTAGAACTCCCATGGTCCTCAGTCAAAGGTCAAGGTAACAATTCAAGGTCAAATGTCAAGGAATTTTCTTTCTGCTCTATAACTTCCAAAAGCCTTGAAGGATTTTAATATTACTTCAGATTATTTTTTCCCATGATCAGATGATGTGTCACATACCACTAACATGCTCCTTGGTCAAGGTCTGTGGGTCCAAGGTTACACTTAAAAGGTCAAATATTATAACTTTTTGTAGGAAGCATCAGTTTTGCCAACATGTAAGGAATGTAATAACTTGGTGGGAATGAAGATCTTTATGCGGCAGTGTGTCACAACAACAAACGGCTGTGTTGCTGAAATCTCAAGATATTTGTCCAGAGCATAATATTGTACTCTGGCATTGTTTTACCTTCCTCTGACAAGCATATGCTTCGGGGCATATGTCGCATTCTGTGAAAAGCCTTGTTTTTTGCTGTTTTGTTATGATTTTTGGTATACAGTTTTTTACATACACAAAATATATGTGCACACATCAGAATGGTATGCATGGGAATATATTGGATTCTTCAGAGAAGCATCATAGCAACCATCTTTTGCAATAACATCAATTGCTTTGAAATTATTCAAATCCAGAAATGTTAAATTGATATTAATCAAATTGCACTTTTATTAAACTTAGTTGATACAAAAATGGGTACGATACAGATTATTTGGCGTGAACATGCGAGCAGTGTCTATATGTAATTTTACTAGAAGCATGTAGAAGGATTAAAAAAAATTATGTTTACAAACACTAATTTAGCGTTGCTGAGTCAAAGTGAGTCTATATATTGAACTAAAGGCTTTAAGAAAAAATTTTGTATTTACACTTTCGCCATAATCTTTGATACATACTAAAACGGAATATCGTGTGCTTGATTGCTGCTCACTATTGAATAGTCAATATTGAATTTGCTGCTACTTCTAGTCTTAATATCTTCCAGAAATAGGTTGTGAAATAGGCATACGGTAGGTTGTGAATCATCCTTTAAGCATCATAGTAGCAGATGCTGATTATTTCATCAATTTCTTATACAAGTTCTTTGCTTATACATGGGGGCTCTTCTGTTTAAATATATTATAATATTAAATGGTTAGTTTTGCGACCTTGCATTAACGTAGTCGTCTTTTGTTACATGTCACTGAACACTGATTTGCTAAAAGAACTAGAAATCATTAGCTTTATTCTTTGATATAATATACTGCCATTTGATGCTTTGCAAACCTGAGCTATCTGTGTTGATATCACAGTTAATTAGGTGCGGACTATTAAAAATGGAAGTTAATAATCTGAGTATATATAAAAAGGAATGTAGTTAATAAATTTATGCTTTAACCTACCCCCACCTCCATTCCGTATAGTTTTCATATGAACCGTAAACTTAACCGTGCTACACGTATATATAGTATATATTATATACAGACGTTTACAGATGTCATACGGAGTATCGTTACACCACTGCTATGTCCCATTGAGAACACACAATGTGCTGAATAGACCCTTTTTACGTTCCCGTTATCGAGTACTGTAGGAGTTGTCTCCCTTGATAAAGCGAGTCGAGAACGAGGCTGACGATGTATTGGCTGTAAATGTCCATAAAGGAAAATAATGTTCAGTGGATAAAATGTCGATTATACTTATAAAATGTTGTTTGTTTTTTTCATTAAACTTGTCTCTGTTTTATTCACTAAATTTATGTATACGTGGATATGTTTCAAATACTTAAATTATAATGCAAATAATGTAACAATCACAACACAGCCATATCTGCTAACGATACTATGTTTGACATCCATTCCTGATTATGTTATCATGATTATGTTACTTCATATTCAGATCTGAACTTTTAATGACTGAAACAAGTCTATAATTGCGGAAATTATTGCAGTTTACATAATTATTAATTAATTAATTAATATTTAATTAACTAAAAACAGTTTGTTTATTCCGGATTCAGTGTCGGCTGGGGTAATTATATAACAGATTGGCGGTTACAAATAATACTCATAATAATAATATTATTATTATTATTGTTATTATTATTATTATTATTATTATTATTATTATTATTATTAAAATTATGCAGTATGAGCAAGAAAGTGATATCCCGGATCCGATCGAGTATGCTTTTTTGTTCATTTGAGTGAAACAACTTAAGATTGCTACCGAGTTAACGGGAATTGATCGAAGAAGTTTTTTCTTTGTACTCTTTAATGATAGAGAACCAAAACAAACAAAAATATCACTGAAAAATAAAACATCATTATTAAATATATAAAAAAGTTAAAAAGCAGTGTTAATTATTGTTATATTCCTTCAAACTTTGTGTACAAACATATGTACATTCCATTTATAAACTATCATGAGTTCAAGCAAATGATCAGGATAATTGCCAATAAAATTTAAATTTTGTCTTAAATAAAGTTGTTTTTTTTTATTTTAAATAATAATTATTTCACTTGTTATCAAGTAGATTCATGAAATCAGTGGTACAGCTGCCGAGACAATAACGTACGTGTATTACTTCACTACTTGGTATGCACTTTGATTACGTAATTGTGCCACATGTTATTTTAAAATTCGAACCTATAAAAAACACGTTCTGGTTACATAATAATGGTCATGTGTTTATACAAGATTATGATCTTATTATTGATAAGACCAGGTTTGAACAATACGAAGTCTGTCAGTCTCAGAGAAATTACCTACGTCTAAATTGCATTTGTTTCCATTTTAGCGAAGATGAACTAATTAAACTCACACTCTCTTATCATATATCATTATTACATTATGTACCATGCCATTTCTGTTTATTAAGAAGTAAACTAAGTGAATATTTATAACATTTTAAAAGTAATCAACTGTTAATGCCCGCTATGCAAATATCAAGGTCAAATTACACCAAATCGGAAGTCTAATCGCAAGGGTTACATGCTGCCAGTTAGATAATAAGCACATATGGTTCAGTGTATAATGCATATGATTTTAAAAATACAGTTTAAATGATATGTTTTGGTATCAATTGAAAGGTATATATGTAAGAAATAAGAAATAATACAGTTTTAGGCACTACTTTAAAATAATTGGTTCCCAGCTTCATAAGTTTTGGCCCATGTATTCATGCACAAATGGCAGCCTCCATGCCCGTCAAAACCGGTGTGTTTATTCTAAGGTAAGAATATTGAGTTACAACGCATAGAATTTGTTGACATGCTGTTTTTTCTAAAGGTTATGGCCTTATCTTTCCAACGATGTATGGTGATATATTAGAAAGTAGCTTGGTCATGGTGAAAATTGAAATCAAACATTGTATATTTTATATGTAACAATGAAGGAATTTATTTGCGCATGTGTAACCTCAATACATCGCGAGCTCGTTTTCGATTCGCCGATAAATTATTGTGTCGTGATAATCGCTAAAATGGGAATGTGAAACTCGTCTGGAAGTCACTGCCACTTTGGCGTGTACTTTCAAAACAAGTAATTATGTTATTCAGGAAATGGAACCAGAAAAATGCACAAAAGCCAGAAATTATTTTTGTCTGAATAAAGCTCAGGTCTATTAATTTTTCTCAGAGTTATGGGACTTTGAAGATTTCTGAAATATGTATATGGTGAACAATTCATGAATTTCTTGTCCGGGCTATTTGTCAACAACTTCTTGCCGGGTTTCAACAAAACTTTATTGGAAGCTTCATTTCTAAGAGGAGGTGTGCATATTATCAGGACGTTCCGTTTCAATGAGTTTTCTGAGAGTTATGGGACTTTCAAGATTTCTGAAATTATTTTAAAGTGCACAATGCTTGATTTTCTTGTCCAGGCTTTTTCTCAGCAACTACTGGGCTGGAATCCAATGAATTCAACTACATTGAAACTTCATTACCAATAGGAGGTGCATATTACCAGGATGTTTCGCTTCAATTATTTTTCTCGAAGTTATGGGACTTTGAAGATTTCTGAAAAAATTATATACTGCACAATTCTTGTCCGGGATTGTTCTGACAACTACTGGACAGATTTCATTGAAACTCAATGGAACTCTTCATTACCAAGAGGAGTTGTGCATATTACCACGATGGTCACTCAGAGTTATGGTACTTTGAAGATTTTTGAAATTAGTTTATAGTGCACAATTATTGTATGGGATTTTTCTCAACAACTACTTGCCATATTTCAATAAAACTTTATGGGAAGCATCATTTTATCAGGACGTTCCGCTTCAATGATTTTTTTCTAGGAGTTGTGTCAATTGTGGCATATCTATTTCTCCGGAACTGCTATATGTATTCAATGATGCTTGATGGAAAACTAAATAACAAGGAATTTAATTAACCATACTGGTAACTTTGATTTATTTTATTTTATTGTTATTTTATGTTTACAATTTTGCTCCTTCTGCATGTTCACATGGTATTTGATATGCTCACATACTGTTTTGATCACAGATTTGGTCCTGCAGTTCTAGTGATGTTTAGTCATTTTACTATCTCTGCCCTTCTCATTGCATTTATATTGCTTGACAAGCTCATAAGGGGACATCCATCAGTTCTACTGATATCCTTGTTTTAATGGTTATCATATTATAATGTTGTTTTAATTTACAACTGAGTCAAATGTATATACATATATTAGACTCTTATGATAACCTATAACAGCGGTACAGTTGCATTGGTTGTTAGCTCTCATAAGAGTGTAAATGCTATTGATGGATTGCGGTGTGCACTGGAACACTAATTATCCAACTGTGGGATTCAGTCTCCGGTAGAGGCGATAGGCCTGGCTGCTTTAATAGTTGCTAACGAGCAAAATTCGTGTTGACATACAGTATGCCGTGTCATGTTGCAAAATGTGTTTTTCGGCGTAACTGTTTAACCCAACTTTTGACCTTTCTCAACATCCAATCAAATGTTGTGAAAATTTCTCGCCAGGAGTCCCGAATGAATAAATCCTAACACTGCATCGGCTAGTTAGAAAGAAATCCCCACCACGGCCTGTAAAAACTCCATTTCTTGTCGGAGGTAAATGGAAAAATGAGCCAATGTGGAAAAATCCAGATATACCATTTTAGTTTGTTTACGTTCTTGACTATTTCCAGTTCTGAGCTCCCTGCTCAGAAGTTGCATTGGCTCAATTTTCATTTTCAATTTACATGCCAGTGTTTACAGGCTTTGGGGAAATCCCCCGTTAATAACGCATATTCGATAGGCAACATTCCATAGAATACACTCGCTGACGCCTATTAATATTATATACTTCAGCAACACTGATTCGTTCTAAGAAGCATATAGAGAACGATAGACAATAAGACTATAATGAATGGATAATTACTTGTATTTATAAACTTACCATGCATTTTTATTTGAATAACGGTTGGTATATCTATTTATTAAGAATTATTTAGAATTGCATTTTCTCTTATCTTTCCTGTAGAGGCTTTTCAAAGTATAAATAGATTTTGCATCTTCCTATAAATAGACACTGGTGGAAGCTTTGGACATGAATGCTGTATGAATGCATTAAATCTAATTGGCCACTATTAAATATAACTTTACGTTTTTGTTATCACAAAATGAAGTCAAATAATCATATTTAATTGCGACGGATGTTCCCTGACATGTGTTTTTATTTGGCACACATAGTATAAGTGCTTAATCCATAACACATATGATAAACGCTCATATTCATTCGTGTCATTTTTTTTCTTGGAAACAATGTAACTTCTTTTAAATTTTGATTTTCCTGACAAATACTGTATATATTATTTAGATTTATTGACTTTTCATAGTTTCCCGGCGCCTTATGATGCTCTGCATCATTGTTTTTCTTGTGAAATACTGATTTTTCTACCAAATTCTTGTGAAGATGTTATTGAATCTACAAATATACATTGTTTAATATGAAAAACGCTTCAAATATATATATTTCGTTGTAATTGTAAAGTTCTGAGTTTTACTTTGTATAGATAAACATACTGACCTTGATGAGCAGATGAGTCTGATTTATTTGGATTATTCGAGTAGGACTGATTTATAACATGGGGCAGTTCATCAGTTTATTGCTTTGACATGAAATAATGATATTATTTTTATTTGTTTCAAATATAGAAACATTTCATGCTACTTTTTAGGAGCTAGACACATGTTCGCTATTTGATGATGAACATTTACTTATTTATTTTATTTTAATAATATCGAAAAGTAATATTTAATGCGTGTAGAATAACGATCTATGAAGATATGAGACTGTTCGTTTATAAACCAAATCAACATATGCATCAGTTTTAAATATTCATGTTGGGTATTCAATTTACATACTTTACAAACATGTACTACGCCGAATATCTTTTTTTAAAGATATTTCTTGTTTCTATTACCTAGTATGATGATGATTGTGTCAAGTGTGCATATTTATGTATGATGTGTATACGATGGGGAGACATAATACACGGTATCAAACAGTTTCAGTCGGTCATTACCACGGCTATGTCAACAATGTTTTGGTTTTGTTGTTGTTTGCCTATCGGGAGAGTAGTTTTAAATGGAATGCTGGTTTGAATCTCTATAAATGCGAAAAAGTTCATATCTGCTGGGTACCCACGCGATCCAGTACCTAACGAATTGTACATTTGTATAAGTTTATTACCAAATCTCCACTGAACCCTTATCAAACCACTGTCAACCAATACCACATACACCTTTTCGCACTTCCCGTTCGATAAAACGGATGACGAATCCGTGTTTTTAAACGGGTGACATTTTATCAGGACATAGAAACGTTCAGACATGTGTAAACAATAAAAGTGTTAACTTTCATCACACACGAGAACATGATCTTATTTTAAATACATTGACAGATGTTACACCGAGTACAAGAATTTGCGTGAAATATGACATTTTGTGACGGTAAGCTTTTATACATACTACTAAAGTTACAAAATTAAAATGTCAACAAACATGGTCGATACAATAGTATATATAGAGAATCACAAGTTACTGCCTGTCTTGTGTAATATATCGGGCAGGGCTTAGAATAATCTAACGGCCTTTAGCCGAGCCGTTATTTTATTCGTGCTGAACCTGATATAGTACACAGGACCAGGCAGTAACCTGTTCTTTCTATTTATCATACCACGGTTTTCTTAAAATGACAACAAACGAGTTAAAAACTAAGAGCAGCGCTGATTTTGCTTAGCCCGCTTTTACACGTTCACGTAACATGTAGTTACGAATTTAAAAGTTGACTGGATAATACGTTATTATTAACATTTCGTAATGATAAATGAGCTGTTTTCGCTACAGATAATTATACTACACACACGTTTATTCATATAATATTTAAAATGCAAACGGAAATGGATTGCAACGATTAATTTCATGGGAGAACACCATTTTTTAGTGCATTTATTTGGAATGTATTGAAATAATTGTGTATGGATGATTTATTGTTCCATTTATGACGTCATACCACTACCAAAGTGCGGGTTTATGTGAATATTTAAAAAATAACGTTTTTGTGATTTATGACGATTAAAAATATTAAATACCGTGTACGTTCTTGATATCAAAAGGTTTGTTTTGTTGAATCTAATTCCTTTTTACTAAAAATGTTGACTTTATAGTTGATTCCGATTAATATGACGTACCTCCAAAAATTGACTGATACCAACGACCTGATAAAAAATATATATATCTGGCACCTTTGTATTAGGCCGATATCAGCATAGTGGTATACGAGTTTCTTCTGTCAAAACTAATACTTGCTATTTCTTTGAAATGATTTGATATATTAACGCCTGCCGAATGCCAATCATTACGTTGAATGAAATGTTTGATAGTTAAGTGTAGTTCTATGTTTTATATTTGACATCACAATGTTTCACAATTGCATATACAACGTATTTAATGAACCATTAATTTATGAAAATTCATACTGCTAGATACTGATATGATCATTAAATACTAATAAATGAGATTTTCGGAAATAAAGTTTTGCACTGTGATTTCCATTAATTACCATGCATTGTTGATGTTTATTTGCTAGAATGGTATTTACTGCTGAACATTAATAACCGTTATATTGATTATTGATTGTATTATGACATTGTGGTTGCAAACCTCACACAGTGCAGGGTCGTTATAAAGATTTTTGTGTGTGTGTGATGAGTTGGTGTAATATTAATCAATTATATGTTTTTATACCTAAACATATATTACAGTAACTCAGAGAGGTCGGAAAAAGTGCGTCATTGGCACCGCTATACTGATTGTTATTGCATCCATCATATTGCTAACACGTGGGATAACGGCGGAAGAAGGTATAACCTTCTGGGGACTCATAACAGTGTCTGTAATTGTAAGTACAAGGTTTCGATTAGAATTTCAATGAAAGTATCCGTATAGGTATTACTGAAGCCAGAAGATCTGTTAACTGGTAAAAAATAAAGAAAACCTATTCCTCGATGCCACATAATTTGCATCTCCTGCTTAACGTTAGCATTATCTGAGTTGTTTTCCTTCAGTTCGTCCGCTTATCCTATGTGCCTTTCGTGTAAAATCTCATAGAATATTAAGCATTCAGGTCACCGGCATACCGATAAAACAGGCAGATTGCATGTTTGTGATGTGTTTGCTTTTCACAAATGTTAATAGCCCTTCAGTGTATCTTAACGTTAAAAAAGTATTTGTTTGGTTTAAACATAATTTATGTCCATCGTATATTTTACATCAACCATGGTACAATTAAACAAATACATCATACAAAGGAAAAAGGGTTGAACCAAACGTTCTTACAACATTACATATATAGAAATGCAGTATTTGTTTAGCTTCTCTAAATGATGATTACATTCGTCTAAGATTAAGCATTTTGAAAAACTCTGCTAAATTCATTTTAAACAATCCGGGGTTATTTCATGTATGGTCAGCTTAAACAGGATTATTATGCTCAGTGTAATCGTCATCTGCATCATCGTCGTCATCAGCAGCAGCAGCATCATTATCATCATCATCAGCAGAAGCAGCACACTCACCATAAAAACAATCATCATCGTTATCATCATCATCATCATCATCATCGACATCATATACACCGACATTATCATCATCAGCAGCAGCATCACCATCACCAGAACAAATGTTTATCATAATCAATTAAATCATCATCATTATTATCGTCGTATTGACGATATTCAAGTATGCGTTTTACAACAATGGTTCTTATTAACTTCCTTCTACTTTACATCGAAGTATACGGTAATTGTATCGGGTTGTTTTAATTTATGTCAATATATATGTTGTAAGATCTTACATACGCTCTTTGAAGTTTTTGAACTTATGATATTTTGTGTTATTTTGACCGTATATACACAATAATGCAACCTGAAAGTAAAACTATATACTATAATTATTATTACATATTTTGATTATATTATAAGAAAGTCTATTGGTGTCACAATAAATAAATGAAAATATGTTTCAAGTGTGACAATAGTGTTTTAGCGCGAATAATCTGGTAATAACGCAAACAAACGTATAATAACGCTGAATGAACGCGCTATAACGCGACACAAGGTGTATTAACGCCAAACAACTCGTGATTACTCGAAGTAAAGGCGTATTTACGCATAAGAAAGCCGTATTAATGCCAAAGAAAAAGTCGTTATAACGCAAAATATATGCGTATTTATGCCAAAGAAAAACTCGTTATAACGCAAATGTAGGCGTATAGATGCTAAAAATAAGGGCGTAATACCGCTAAAAAAGGCGCGAAATTGAAAGTCGTAATTACCCCTTTTCATTTAGCGTAATTACGATATTTTTCGCGTATTAACAACTTTTCGTGTGTGTAATTTCAAGATTTGTAGCGTTAATAACGAATAAATACTCCTTTCATTAACTTAAATATAGGTTTCTACTACTCGGTACGTTATTTAGCGTTATAACGATTTTACCTCGAGTTATTACGAGTTTCAGATTCGCATTATTACGTCTTACATTCGCGTTATTACGAGATTTTAAGTTTTGCGTTGGTGCGATTTTAAATTTGCATTGTTTCGCATTAATATTGCCTTATACCGCCTTTATTTCGCGTTATTACGCCCTTGTTTCGCGTAATTACGCCTTTGTTCTCGTACATACGCATTGTTTCGCATTATAACGCCTTAGGTTTGCGTTATTATATATTTGTTTGCACTATAACGAGTTTAAGAGCGTACTTACGCAAAATTTCGCGTAATGACTATTAAATCATTTATATTTTAATCAAATGGTACTTATAGGCCTTCGTAGTAAATTATAAGTGAAGTGTAATGCCGCTTTAAGAGGAAGTGTGTATATATTTTCGATATAACGTTGTTTATCGGCCAATAAACAATTATTTTGAGTTCTGATACGTAGGAATTAAACCACGACAGCGTTAGCCCGAGCGGTTAAATAGCCACCCATCAGAACGACAAAGAGTTTTTATTGGCCCATAAAAACGATCAACCGAAAATTATTTCGCTTCAAATGTGATCTGACAAATATTTTCGCAATTGTAATGAGAACTGCATTTTACTATGCTTGGCTCAGAATCGGAGCTACTGTTTGCGTTGTTTTTATGGGTGGTTTAACAAGGATAATTTTGTTCTGTGTCTATAGACAAATTAGCGAGTATCATGTCAAAATAAGAGATACATTACACTACTCAATTTCTGGTTGTTGTCTGATTTCAGGGATTTATTGTGGCAATGTTGGCAGCGCACAGAGTATTGTTGGATGGTGACAAAAACCGATGCGTACACCAATGCCTACACCAATGCGTACACCGATTCGTAAGTATGCGTGCTTCGTACTCTACGAACAAATGTATTAATAACGTCTTCAGCCATACCTCAAAGAAAAACTAAAATAAAAAACGATTTCAAATAAATTTATCAACATGTGTCTTGCATACGACAATGTCGGATCGTTTGAAAATATAAGAATGTGCATGATGTCACAGCGTTTGAGTTCCTTTTTTCTACGCGATCTAAAATATCGAAAGAACGTTGTTTTAATCGATTATCGAGCGTGTTTTGACGAATTAAAGAACTCCGCTTTATTTCACGTCCGTCATATAAAACTAAACGGCGAATTCTAGCAATTGAAATGTTGTACATTTTTTAATTTCAAATTACTTTATGTTGTCTTCAAGAAATACCAACAAATATGGGATATATGTAAAACTGGTTCAGTAGTGGACAACGTAGCGTTTACATGTTCGACTCGAAACTCGCTCCCCAAGCTATGTGGCTCATGATTTCTAAGCATTGCTAGAAACACGCCTACAAAAACAACTGCTACTATTACTACTACTGCTGCTGTATCATCACCATCACCATCACCACCATCATCATCATCATCATCATCATCACCATCATCATCATCATGTAATACGAATAATTATACTTTCGTTACCTAGATCTTATATTACTGTTGTTGTTAACTACATTTCGTAATGTTTGGCAATATATGAGAACCGAACATAGAAAATGCCGACAATTTTGCATCTAACATATTGGGGATTACACAAGCATATTGTTTGTGGCCCCATTTGTCGCCTTGCCTATCCGTGGGGACCAGGTATAGAGCCCCTTTTTTCAGACAAGTTGGCGCATCCTTGTCAAAACATCAACACTTCGGCACTTAGGACCCAACAATATCATTTTAAAAATAATTAGGACAGCACCCATGTATAACGATCGTTATCAGCTGATTATACCACCCACCCATATAGTGCCTACATGGCCCCATTTTCAGTTGATATATTAAGCTTTAATTAATATAGAAAGTTAAAATATTAGTTAGATAATTTAAAGTTAGGTATTTTAATAGTGGCATTATCAGAACTTCGTAATTTCAGTTATTCTAGCTTGTTTTATTTTAATTTAAGAATGGAATAATTGTTTCGCGTATTAAAACATCTGTTTATTTTTCCTTTATTTCTTTTATTAAGTTCGGGCATTTTGCACTTAAAGAACCTGTTTTTGGATCAAAATATTTAGGCTTAATTTCTTATCTTTAATTAAACAATAATTGAGAGTATGTCTTCTGTTGTAAATCAACATGCAAACTCTGAAATATCTCAATGAATATAAATCTAATTATGTTATATGGTTATAATAACTAATCTAAATTTCCTTCTGGCTTTTATTATCTAAAATAAGCTTAACTGCAGATTATATAAGGTCTATGATACGAACACCAAGACTGTTATCTGTTTATTACCCCCAATAAACGCCGCGGGAAATATATACTGCTAGAACGGTAGTGTTCCACGAACCAAGTAGGTATCGTTCGACAACGCTCGTTTATTTCCGTACTGAGTCACGGAAATGGATTTCAAACCTTATTTAAGCCTAAATTCCCCCGCCTATAATTTTTAATAATTAAACAAAATTAACACCACTCCAACAAGCACATAATGAATTTTCCAAATCCGTCTGTACTTTTCCTACAAACAAGGGGACGTTTATTTTCTATGCGATAACGTTGAAAATGCACCATATTTCCGACCGACTTTCGATTGATTTTTATACGAAATAGGGTAATGTTACAGAAGTGCAGATTCCCCCGCCTAAATTTTACAATATAATACAATAAATGGTACCATACTAAACAGCATAACATTTTCTTTTCAAATCAGTCTGTACTTGTCTAAGAGTAAAGAAATAAGGGAGTTAGGCAAATAATAGTTAACGCTCCCTATCAAATAAATGCAAATTTTGCGTGAGAAGTATGTATTTTTGCGCCGCGCTGAGAAGCGAGATTATTGCACATGTATATCTTTTGAACAATAACATACTTTTCCCTTCTTTATTTCCGTAGTTGCATTGAATTGTATGTATTTATTTAAATGTATGTAAACGGAGTATGTGTTTGTTCTGTTCCATGTGACAGGAGTTGCCATGACGATGATTTTCAGCATTGTCGCCCCCAGTTTCATCGCCAGATCAGGTACGATGTCGGTCCTGGTCTTTTGGTCATCATTAATAAACTTCGTCTTACATTGTTCACTCATGGTTTGTTACAGAGGAAACGTTGGTGGTGAAAATTCGAACTCAGTCCAGACTCCAGTGGTTCCGCCTCAGACAAATCTCCTCCACCAGTCACAACATGGCCCAAATCCCGGTGTTCAAGGTCAGGGTCACAGTATTGTGTCAGAACTGAGTGCGCAAAGGCTGTCAGAGCTTTCAACACCCCCGTACGTGTCTTACAAACCCCGCCACCCTATAGTGAATACACACGTGTAGACATCGACAATGAAGAGCCGCCGAGCTATGAACAAGCTATGTCAAAATGCAAATAATCGTAAATAATTTCGTTTTATGTATCGGTATATTTTAAAGAGGGTATGTACGATATTACAAGAAAATAGTGCCATAAATTTAAACGACCGTATAAATTTAATTACCCTATACTTTCATTAAAATTGGAAGAAAAGTTAATAAAATGATTGCTGTAAAACGCATTATTTTCTACTTAAAGTATAAAAAAGTAGTACTCGACTGTACAAATGGAAACTCCAATACATGTATATAAATTTATTTGACAGTTGTTCTGGGTTACATAATATCAATAATCGATGCAAATGTCGACACCCGTATTTGTTGATTTATTCGATACGTTATTGTTTCCTTAGACACGTTATGTGTATTTGTCTGCTTTAAACCTATGTTGTCCGTTTCATCTTCTTATTTTGAAAATAATTTATATGAAAGATCGTACATACACATTTTAAGACAAGTATTGACTTGACAATGTGGACTTTTTCGATATAATAACACTTCTTCAATGAAATGATGTCCTTGTAATTAGCTAAACAGTTATGTTTTACTTGAGGATTATTTTGAAGAATGAAAACCAAGGCGAGCGCTATTTATCAGCGCGGTTGCCAGCCGTGTGTATCACAAGATAAATTCTTTACCGATGTTATTTTGAACGTGTCATATGACATATCACTGTGTATAGATGTGACATTCTTTAATGTATTTGACCATTAACGTAATGTAATTTTGTGTTTCCAAACAAATATGCATGTATATACCAAACAAATGTCATTACATAGGTTGTACCCGTGTGTGTCTGTGTGCGTGCGTATGTTTGTTAGTATGGATGTGAGCATAACAGTTTTGTCCATAAAGATAGCTCAAAATAAAATATAAGGATTTTGCGTCAGAGTCTTAGTAGA